>DWTU01002883.1:0-10965 GCA_018251515.1 Cecropterus confusis
ATCATCAGATGGAATGCATTTCGTTTGCTACTTTCATCCCTACTAATATTATAAGTACTTAAATATTAATATTATAAATGTGAGTGTAAGTTTGTTTGTTAAGTTAAGCTTTCTCAGTCGATTATCATGAAACTTTGTACACATATTCTTAGAAGTATTAGAAGAAACAAAGGATACTTTTTATTTAAAACAAATTAGCAGACATGATTGTTTGTCAAAAAATTTGAAAACGTGACCGAAGCCGCGAGTAAAAGCTAGTATTTTATAAATGCGAAAGTATGTGTTTTTATTACTCTGCCACGGAAAAACTACTGATCGAATTTCGCAGAAATTTGTCACGTAGTTTATGTACGGAGTGAAAATTATCACGCCCAAGATTAATCATTAAGCTAAAATGTATACTAGATTTACTTCATATTTATAAAATAACAAATTCTTGTTTACAAAGAATGCGGAAATGATATATATCTAACTTAAACAAAGAAGGTATTCAAAAAGTCCAAGACGTGTCAACAGGAACACGGCAATCCTTTCAGAGTTCAGTAAAACTATCGGAAGTGACTTTAGGGCGCGCCCACACTCACTCACATCTATGATTAGTGTATTGAAACAAATCTCGTATTATTTTTTTGACTGGAAACATAGGAAGTAATATAAATTCTCATATGAAAATATTTGCAATATCAAGCGTTAAAATATTAATCTCTACTTAATAACATCTTGTAATATGTTTAAAGATAGGAGGATTTATGTACTTAAGGTTGATAGTGTTTAACATTATGTACATACAACTACTTCAGTCTTGAAAGTTTAAGAAATATCAAAGTTATTTAAATAAAATTGCTATTTAAAAAATTACGCACTAAAATCTAACGTTAGTCTTATATTCTAATAACACCTTTATAGTTCTGTATAATGTTTAAGAAAAACAAAGTATAAACCCGTCATCAAACCGAACGCGATTAACACCCGCTATTGAAGAGATGAGCTTGAATTCGAACAATTCGAATCGGGCGCGACCACACCTGCCCGCGGCCGCTAAACGTATTGTCGTGTTCCCGATGCGGTCCGAACTACTTAATTGAACACGTCATATATCCCATACACGGTAACCCTCTCTGGATAGATTGGAACTACTCCATAAATTATATGCCTGGTTAGTTGCTTAATTGTGTGATTGCCGTATTCGCGTTAGTGTGCATTTCGTATGTTATGGCTATTATATTTGTCATTATTTTATGTTGATTTGTATTCACGTTTTAATTTCTTTTCGTAAACATTATATTACGTTCTTTATTTACGTGTTTTTATTTTTACGCTCTATTTTATTGATGTGTGTAGAAAAAACAATTAGCACTGATAATATGTATAATCTTAATTACGTAAACATGGTAGAAAAAGGAAAAATATGATCGAGAAATAAAGAGAATTTCTCTTACTACTAACACTAACTACTTTTAACCAAAGCTTATATTTATAACAAGAAACGTGGAATTATGATTATGCGTAGAAAAAACGCACTATACAATAATGATTTTAATTAAAATGAATTTTAAACACAAAGAAGCCTCAAATATTCTATCCCTGGAATTGGTTCAAGGAATAAAATCTAATTGTAAAGCGGTGCGCGGGTAAAGTTGGATTAATTCGAATCACTGTTAGTAGGTAATAAAGGCACGCTCTGCTACATCTACAGGGAGTCCAAAGAATACGCCAAAATGTCTCAAGTTTCTTCAAGCAATCAGGCCTTAATACCGTACTGAAGTTCCAACTTTGAAAATTATAGGCGGCGAGAGGGGGGGACGGGGGGCGTCCGCCGCGTGTCATCTCGTAACATCAAAAATGCATTTAAATTCCGCGCAATAAAAAACATCGGCGGGAAGTTTCACTGCGGCCAAGGGATTGAAGACGCTCCAGTCTACCACGCTGCGCTGTATAAAATATGTACCCACTATTCCTTTTTCTTCTTTCGAACAGTGGCCCGATCTAGGACGCTCGGACTAAATAATTTTTATTCTTTAATTTGACAATTAGCTCTGTCGTATTTGGAGGGCGTATACCTTTCGCTATGTTGTTACCGTGTTAAATGAGACATATGGCCGGGAAATGTGTCTTTCACTCAATACTTAAACGACATAAATGATTCTTTTGCAGAAAGAATGTTAAAGAAGCTTTGATCTTTTGGAACATCAGAGTATGATATGCTAGAACCACAAAAGTAATTATTTTCAGGAAGACGGTTTAAATTAGGGTTTATATTTCTTATCTTTTTACCTGACTGAGTCAGGAGAGTAAAGTTTCTAGAGCATATATGTATATACATTTGACTCACGAGGTCTATTAGGCCTGCCCCTTCAGCCTGATAATTTTGAGGATTACCTCGGTAAAGTTAGAATATCGCGTTGTTGCAATTTCAAATTACACAACCCTAATACACTTAAAAGGAAGGATAGTAAGAGAAAATCGCATACAATAAGCCAATTTTTAACTAACCAGTACAGATACGTGACGCAGTATTATAACAAGCAATAGCTCTTTCAGCTTGAAGAGCGTCGTTAGCGAAGCAATTGGCTCGCTATCGAGAGCTCCGGTTGTTTCTTAGTAAACTTATCTTTCCTTCTTGTTATCCAGGTATTACTTGTATGCTTTGGTGTATAAAATACATCTAACAAAATCATGACTTTAAATAAGGTGCTGTTATAGGCAAATCATTGTCCTGAAAACTGAGACTAATGTAGTCGGCGTGTTTCAAAATTGCTCGTTATGTGTGTAAGGTATTAAGTTTGCGAGTCCAATTTATATTTAGTAAAAGACATTGGAATTTAACCCGGGTGGATATTTGTGACACAAAGAAAATTCTAGATAAAAAATATATACCTAACGACCGTGGAATTGGTGAGCATTTGTTTTATAAGTAGATAAAATCTACAAATAAAAATATTTGTCATTAAGTGCCACAAATAAAGGTATTTGCCATTAAGTGCGTCTTTTGTAGTACAAATTTATAAGCATTTCAGCGTTCAGTCAGATTTTTATAAAAAGACTTTTTTTTTAATAAATAATAAATACACAAAAAATGATATTATTGGTTTCAAATAACACGACGATTCGTATTGATATTTAAATATTGACAAATACCAATACCCCTTGAATGGATGCGTGGTACAAGGGTTGTAAAATTCATTTCCAATAGCCATTTGTGATTTTATGGCATATTTAAACTCAATATTGTCGCCCCGTTGTCGTCCCGTGTCGCACCATTTCACCCCTCAGTAATGCGAGCTTGATGTAATAATTAGCCCACCCACAAGTGATTGTGGGATCCGATAGCATTGTTCGAACGCAGGCCGTTTATAGAGAGGTATTGCGGGCTTTATTTTATCCTCTTGGAATGTTAAATGGAAAGCACACACGTAAGTGTTGCCAATTGTTATTACCTTTTCATTTGATGAACGATTTCATTGGTTATTATTTTGTTTAAACAATGGCTCTACAGGGTGTTTGTATATTTCGAGCGCGCTTAGTTAGAAGTGTGTAAATACTACACAGTAATGGCCAATTACGTCTTGGATATAGGTAGAAAAGCCGCCTTGTAAAGTTATTTACCTAGTGTGGTCACCAGATTTCATAACCAACGCGGTTTCTATGGAAAAACCATTTTGGACGGACTTACGAAAACTGAGGCCTACGATCGACTGTTCAAAATATGAATGTGATGGATGGCAATAAAATGTAATCTCCATTCTGGTAATTATGTGATTTTAATCTTATTGTGACAATATTGATTGGTTAAATACGATGAAATCAATTATGGTTTAATCGGTCATATGTAATGTGACCACGTTATCAAACGGAAAATTAAAGTAGACGCCGCAAACCGCGGACGTCATTTCGCCATAGTTTGTCCAATTTATCAGTGCTGAGAGTCGTTCGAAAATAATCGTAATCGAAGCGAGCTGCGCTGAACAATATGGGCCGATGTCGGCCCCTAATTGGCCCTTACCTGGAGCGCACTCCAGAATGATAAAGCCGCCATTAGCCGCCCTATTATTTACCTACTCGTCATTAGCGTAGACTTCATTAGGATAACGAGATAACGGAGCCGAGACTCGAGTGGGGAGCCTGTAGTATTTTTGGTGTTTCTGAACGAAATCAAGAAATTTTGAAGGGCCAGCCGTGAAGCGCCCGAGGTAAGGAATGAGCTAATTATTTTGGAGAGGCTCACCTTCGATGGGTCCTATTTCGACAGAGACGAATCGAAACAAATTGAAATATACTTTTGCTAATATCTTTTATACCTCATTACGCATGGTATATTGTATATGTATATATGTATATGTATACAAAAATATAGCATTATAGAGGTTAAAAAGATCAAGGTATAAAAACAAGTAAAACATAGGCAGCTGCGACCTTTCCAAGTTTTTTATATTGATAAACTTTAATTAAATATGAGCAAAATCTAAAAATAATATCCCACATTATTAGCGAGGATAATAGACCACCGGAGCGGGTATTATCGAGTATGTGTCATTAAGATCAATATCGATAGTAATAGGAAAAATATCGATGTTGCATCGAGCCCTCGTACTCGACAAAAAACACGCCGAATTTATTGTTAATTATAAAACTGTGGCGTCGAACATTAACTCGAGATGCGATGCCACGATAGCTGCGCGCTATTTATTTATTATTTAGATATCCGCCGTGCGGTCACGACTCCATATTGTTTCGCTGTAATGGCATTAATGACCTCGGCTTAAAGTTGAAGTGTTAATTTGATTTAAAATTATGGCCCTGATTACGATCTTCACGTGCAAGTTCTGCCCTAAGCTTTAATTGCGCCGCTGATCCCTGATGGAGTTGCCGCGATATGGTCGTTTCATGCTATAATATTATGCTATCAAACTACGCTGAGTTGAGGTCGCGGACAATGTTTTGTTTTTAAAATGTAACACCGTAAATTTTTAACAAAAATTGAATTTAAATTGAAGATTCAGTTGACAAGAGTAGACGAGTCTTGGAAGACGCCTACCAATATTGGCCTGATACTGGCTGATTATGGTAGATTCAGTAACGTAACCAACGAGACCTAAATAGGCTACAAAGATACCATAGATTGAGGATTTATATCATAAACGTAAACGCTTTCTACACATATAGCCCCACACTAGGATTTTCTCTTGTGTCGTGGGTGCCATGGACACACTAAAACGAATACACAAACACCCAAATCCAGGATAGGAATCTAAACTCATCATTCAGATGTCTGACTGGCCGGGGATCGAACCCGGGACCCGCGCAGACCGGTATGGTGACCGCTCCACCACGTGGGTCGTCAAATTGTTATTATTATGAATTATTAAATAATTTGTAAATTATTGTTATGCTGTCGCTCAAAAACTAGGTACTTTGCTGAAATTTGGCACACAGATAGTTTATGGCCTGGATTAAGACATGGAATACTCATAGCGTGGTAAGCGTAACTAAAGCGGGCGAAGCCGCGAAAATAGACTAGTAAGAACTAAACTTGAAATTCACGGAAGTGTAAGTGAAGAGTTGTCAACATAGATTTCAAGTAGAATAATACCAGGATCTTCTCTTAATATTATATTACTGCTGCCGACTACGACGTTTAATTTTATTAATTTTACCGTTTATGATAACTGAGTAGATTAATATAAATTATGATTTATTTACGCAATATATCATTGTTATTCCATTCCCAGAGGTAAACTTCCGAAATTAATTTTAATATGAGAATTAAATTAAAATTATTGAAATAAATGTACAACAACCACAAGGATATTTAGTGTACATTAAAACAGTCATAAATATATAGAGTTAACGTTAATTATAATATAACTTCTATACTATTTAATTGAATCATCACATTTCATTTGTTTAACGTCACGAGTCCACTATAAAATAAATGCATATAGGTACATACATATTATACAGTGATTAATCGACATCACTTAACCTACATTAATATCCTACTGAGCACTGGGCTCAAAACAATAGATCATAGTCCTCCAAGCTCCAAGTAAGATTGGTATACTTCACACACTTTTCAGTTTGTTTACGGCACTCTCAGGCACCTTAATTTCCCTCCACGGTTAAAGGATGTGGTAAATATTTCCTAATACGCTCATAACTGGGAATAGCGAAGATGCTGGAATACAAAGCCAGAAGTCCTAGCGTGAGAACCGAATTCCAAACCACAATTTATCACACAGCTATAACAGTTAAATTGGTACAATCACCGCTGTTGCTGCGTTGAGAACTCCTACACAAACGAATTATTTACATAAGTTTTACATAATCGCATTAAATATCTGTCACACCTGAGCTCGCTGACACGACACATAAATAATCGCTAGATAAGTTTTACATTACGAGTACGTTCATATTCGCACACCAACATTTTATTGGCTACCTCCATCACGTGTGAAACGTAGGCAATATTTCTCTACCGTCTGTGTTTGGGTGTAATAAAGGGCAATAAAACACCTAGTACTCAGTCCCGTTATATTGAATTGGTTGTTAATATTTAAACCATTCGTAGTAGCGCTATGACTTTTTGAATAACAAACCAAAAATATATTTATCGAAAAACATTCTGGATCATTTTCAGAAGGACAAATAATGACTCAGAGAAACTAAAATTTATAATAAGAAAAGCAAACTGGCATAAATTCCTTGAAAATTATGTAAATCGGAAAGAGTATCATGACTTCTAAATTAACTTTATAACGAATACCTAAAATAAGTTCTACGCCTCACGAATGTACATACGCTTTATCTTAAAAGACAAAACCACATATTATACATAAAATAAAAAACAATAAAAAACAATCTAGAACGTAGATATTACGTTAGAATTCATTTGCATGCAAAATAAAACCTTTGACGGGACTTTGACGGGACTTTCACTTCTGGTCATAAGGCGTAACTTAGGCTACTTCTATTTTAGAAAATGTAATTAGGATTTCACACAAAAAATTAAAACTTAAGAAACTGCCACCACGACCTTAATGTCAGTCCTCTCTGAAACGATACTGTAATGTTAAAATTGTATAAGGTCTACAATTTCGGCTGTATGAAACCATATCAAGTTACATTTTTTAAACGGGTATAACCGCGGGGCTCAGCTTGTTCATAATAAAAGATCAAATAAGCGTAACAGATATAGTTCAAACCACACTAGTAAATTTGTCACACTTTTAATTTCGCCTAAACCAAATTCATAAAACATAAGGACTTAAAATGGTATTAAAATTCGGCTTCTCTTTTTAATGACAAACTTAATAACAAATAATAACTTTGGGGTTCGTCCGACGCTTCAGAATATTAATTTTAAATTCTTAATTTTGTCTGAAGAGGAAACTCAATGACGGTTAAAGAGTGACATTTACTTTATTGGATTTAAACAGCATAGTAGAGTATATCAATAAATTGTAATTTATAAAGAAACTAAAATGTAAAGAACCTCGAGACTAAATCTTAATTAATAATCACTGTACCTAAGATCTTTCAAACACTGAAAATTAAACACTGAAATTGCCGGCTTGGAACGCTCCCTAAAACTTTATTTTTAAGTTAATTAAATTACGGCATTTATTTTTCAATGAAATAGGTACGACTATGACCTAGTTACCTAGAAGCACGCAATTTTTATATTTTGAATGAGTAACGCCACGAGGCCCTATCAACGTGCATCAGTAATTTCCAAGATTAGTTTTTACAGACCTATACAGATACATCAGTAAATTAAACTATTTTGTGTCCTTCGTAATAAAAGCCACCCGATTACGAAGCCTTTGTCATCCATCCAGCTGCACTAGGTACAAAGGGTTTACATATATAACTTATACATTTTAGAAAGTGATTAAATTTTTAACAGAATTTGGGTGAGTAGGTTGATATATGAAATATCATTTTCAACTTTCTTTTTGCTTTCGCTCAAATACTCAGGTTAACTTCGCTGTTTCCATGGTAATATCAAAGACAGTATGCCGCGCTATTTTTTAAAGTCAGACATAGATCACTTGGGATCCATCCATATTTCTGCGTACTGCGTACCTGTAACAATAAATATAAAATTATATATGAATGTGCAATGAAGCATTAAATTTGGAATCTCGAAGCTTAAGAGTGGGAGATCAAACATGCGACGTGCATCATTACAAAACGCTTTTACTATCGGTGTTACTTTCTGATGGTATAAAGCAGGGACATAATAGGTATATACTTGTATTGACCTAACACGTAACATAAAGGGAATTCTGGAGTGTTTCTTCAATTTAAAAGCTTTTAGGCCTCAAAACAACGTAGAAGTATTTTGGGACCTAAAATATGAATATAAGTGTTATTAAATTAATTATAATAGACAAAGACAAAACTATTAAGTACCTTATTCTTTTTGTTTGTCAAAGTCGACATTTAGTTTATCAAAGTGGAAAACCTGTTTATTCTTTGTTAATGTACAGCCTTGATGCTATCTCTCTTTTTGTAAAGTTTATAATTTCATTCGAATTTCGAATACTGAGAGGATTTTTTGTTTAGTGTTGCCCTTTTTTATAATATTATGCTTAAGTATACACTAAGCCTTAGGATTTTTCAGATGAACAAATGTCACGGCAGATTATCCACAAGTTCCGCTCATATGGTCACACTTGGATGTTAAACCAAATAAATATATTTAACGTGTTTAATTTTAAGGATAAATAATGTTTATCCTTGTGTTATCTTTGTGATCGCCCAATCGTGTTATTCATTTGGCCGGTTTATGTTCTAATGACCGCAAAATATGAATCTACGTACTCGCTTTGACAATTACCTATATAATGTATATAATATTTATTATGAAGTTATTTTGCCATAAGAATAAAATTATCACAGTATCTCATATTTTATGCCAATGACTTTTTTAACATGCACTATCGTTATGAATCTGTTATTGTCCAAATTCTAGTCACGTTTAAGAATGAAAGGGACTAAGTTACAGTTCTCTGCGCCTTTGCACGCGTAATTATTATAACATCAAATAAATTATTATAAAAAAGCCTGGTAAGAAGTAAAGGATAAAAGTTTGATTGAAAAGCCGATGTTCGAAGTAAGAGTGCCTTTTTATAAAGTATGCAATATTAAATAAAGATTCTTGAGAATTTAATCCCGAGGGGGTAGAATTGAAGTTGAACGATGGCTCGGAAGTCCGTCAGCTTTGAAGCTAGAAATGTGAAAGTTTACATTAAGGCTTTGATCAGAAATTTCAAGCAAGTATATTTTTACAAAGTTTTACTTTTTGAAAATCTCTAATAGCGCTGGGTTTGCTTTCAAGCCATATGTAATGGCTTGAAAGTTTACTAGCACCTACGCTCAGCACACTCTCGAGTCAGTACTCGAGACTTCTGACTCCCGAAGGGCAGTCCCTTCGGGAGTCAGAACGGTGGATCATGGTCAACAAGATCGGGAACGACTTCCCTGGCAGCCGCATGCGTGGGACGGGGTGACCTCCTTCTACGATACTGTTCACGTAGAAGGGCGCTGAAAGAGCCCGAGAGCGCGCAGATCCCGCTCGGTGAAGGACTCGTCGGGGCAGACTTAGATAACGTCCCCCTCGGCGCTGTTCCCCTGTAGCCGAGAGTAGAACACGGCTACGGTATCCCCTGCCAATCGTAAGAAGTGACTAAAAGGGGTCTTTTAGAGCTAGAGTGGGAGCTCCAGCCAGCAACGCCCAGAAGGACGGCGACATATGTGGCTGCATGTCGTCGCAGACACAGGAAGGTGAAGAGGGATAGTTACTGACTGACTTGACACAGAGTCTCTCCCAGAGATTGATCTCCCGGTGTACCTTTAGAAGGTTTTTCTCCCGTCACCGAAAACGAAAAGGTATACATATATAAAGTAAAGTGTTATTGAAGTCGAAACTTTTAATGATCCGAAATACGGTCAAATTTATCTAGAAATTATCTCGTATTTATGTATTTGCCCATCATTATGAAATGTCAGTTATTTGCATTTTATAATTCGAAGTTATAATTGTGAAATTTAATATGCAGGTTCTTGGTTGAAAATAAAAAAGTCCTTTTTTCTAATCACTAAAAGTATATTTTACCCTATTAGTCCTTAAAATTTGTATTACTGTAATTTACACGCACGAAGTCTAAGAAAATATATGTGGTATACAAATAACATATATAAAACCCATGAAGACACTAGTCTGCGCGTTTACTGCTAAAACTGCGTTTACTGCTGCCCCATTTGTCAGTGCGCCACGGTTCCAAGGGACTTCGCTCACCATTGACAAAAGCGTGGGGATCCTGGGAGTTAATATCTCGTATGACGTGCAGTTTCGGGGTCATTTGGATGTTAAAGCCAAGTTGGTATCTAAGGAGTTGGGCGTATTGAACAGATCCAAGCGGTACTATAGTGAGGGCATCTCCTTCTGTTAATCTTAAGTTAGGCTTAAGTGAGACCTCACACCATGTGAGGTCTCACTTGATGCGAGCAGTATTCCATAGTACTATGTTTTGTTTGAAACTATGTCTTTAACTACCTATTTTTTCAACTTGATGGCAATTTTTGTAACTTTGAATGTCAAGATTTACTGGACTACAGGATTTTTCACTCATATTCGAAATATAAATAAGAATATACCAGATTGTTTTGTTGGGGCCCATTTTTTTTGCCCCAGGGCTTTTGGTTCCCTAGCTACGTCACTGACTGCATGTGCGTTTGCTACTTTAAGCAGAAAAACTTAGGATCGTATATTTCGACGAAGATGTTTAAGTGTTGCAAGTAGGTTCTCTGAACTCTCGAGTTGGAATCTGGCCAATGTCCTTACTTATCTCGACAAATTCCCGGTTAAGTATGACTTGGCTAGCACCTGTCGCCAAAATAGCTTTACGTTTCAATTATATAATAAGTAGAACGGCAGTAGTAGTTAGGTGGTTTACTTTG
>DWTU01002884.1:0-10963 GCA_018251515.1 Cecropterus confusis
GTATAAATACCAATGTCGGCCATTTTTCAGTGCATTAATAAAACGATCGTTATACCGAACACGTCCTTAAATTATTTATGCGCTCCCATAATACTAGTATGTTTTGTTTATATTGATTTATTAAATATATATCATTATGAACGAAAAATACTTTTCAAGCAATCGGGTCTTTTCAATGTTTTCAACGATGTTGCTAGTAAATCTAATAGCTGAATATTTTACCTTGGATTCCTTCTTTACAAAAATTCGTCACTATTTGGATTTATAAATAGACAAGTACGTTAACGTGTTAGGACACAATGCTTAATAAGGTGTAAATTGTGGTTATAAAGTTGTCACGAAGATATTTAGTTTCTGTTTATAAGCGCAGCCGCCACTTGCGGCTGGGTCAAGAGGTGCTCATGGTGATGAGTGCGCTGTTCGATCGGTCACAGGTAAAGGAAAGTTTAACGCGGTCACTGTTGGTCAACCGTATATATTTATTCCTACAATCAGTACTAACGTACTTACATCTATGTTAACATAACTACGCAGACACGGGCCGTACCTGTTAAATATTATGTAGAAACATATAATGTTATATTATATGTTTGTAAATGATGTTTGAATTTGTAAATGAATCCTTAGAAGTTTGTAACACAATATTTTCTTTTAAGTTTTATTGTAAAAAGTTGAATATCAATGGAATAAATTATTATAACATACCGAGTAATGCACACAGTCCCAGACTACCAAATCTACGGGAAGAAGTAATTCACAAGCTACTTTCAATACTCGTACAGACATGATTTTTGAATGTTTGATATTGAGATTGAATGGTCGATATATTTTTCTAACAGAAAAAAGTTACAGGAGATTCGCTTCACTCTCAAGCTTTAATTGACACCGGAAAAAACCATCTCACTTTATTCCCTATAATCCTTACTGTATTATAAATATAGATAAACGAGTACTCGTAAATACAATGAATTAATTGGGTTGTCTTTGTTTTCTCGGAATCCCCTTATTTTTTTAACCTATAAAAATATTATTAACCCATTTATTTAGTAGGAAAATCCTCTTATCCATAGTGGGAAATACAATTATTATTTAGCCATGAATTTCGGCACTAGAGTACCAAAGTGGTACTGAAAGGACCTATCATTGAGCGAGTTTCAGTCGACGTAGCATTAATTGGAAAGTGACAATCCTATTTCGATGATTACTTACCACCGTTTTGCAATGATTGTTTCCATTTGTATTCAATAAACACCGCTTCAAATATAACAATTGTGTAAATTCATGACGAGTTATTTCTACTATTGGAAATGAAATAATTTATATTTAGTTTTGTTTTAATCAACGTTTTCAATATTATAACTGAATAGAGCACTGTTTTTAAGTGATTACTTAAATGTGTACCGTTTGTACAGATATATTTATGAGTGTATGTCTATGCGTGCTTACGTAAGTGCGTGCGTGCGTGCATACGTGTCTGTATACTTTATTATCATACTTAATACATCCAACGTAAATAATTGTCTCGTCATATAGTATTCTATAAATGGTCATAGTTTTTAAACATCTTCATCATCATCAAGCCATTGTAGTCACATTCGTGAGCAAATCGTGAATCGTCTACGACAGTATGTTATCCAGTGCAGTAACATAAATACTAATTCTAGTAGCTAACATCATAACTTCATTTATCATGTGTAATTGCCTTGTGGATATCTAAACCCAGTAGGTTACTGAGGGCGAATGTTGATTGGCAATGTGGCTATAAATACTGGTGTTAATCGTAAGTGGATTGCGCTAGCGGCCATGTGGTGCAGGCTGGGCTAATTAATATAAAAAATGTGATTCCAATAGTAATTCAACATCCAAATCTGTAATACCGACATCCCCTTTCGTACTCAAGAATATTTTAGAGTATCGATATATTTATAACATATTTTAAATCGTATACAGCTTCCATTAATTACGTATGTTAATACTGTAATTTATATATGGTGTATATATTGTAATACTGGATATATATTTAGCGCACTAAAATATTTCAATGTATTTTTCGTTTCCATACCAATAACAGTTCATCGCATTTGTTATCGTTTATTGAAAAGAGATATAAATGTAACATCTCCGGAGCATTCGATCAAAGAGCGCTCTGATGCCAATAGGATTTTCATCTCTCAATTAGCACGCCTGAAGGGTACGACGACGTGCGACTAGGAGCCCGGCAACGTTGCTATTCTATGTATACGCTTTCTAGATATTAGGTATAAACCAAAACTGCGTATTGATATGACAATAAGATATTTCAAATATTATAGGCTACGATAAATTACTAAAGACGAGTACCTACGTAGGACATATGATGCTGCTATTTTATATTGGAATACAATTCTTACATGGATTACTGGATTGAAATATATGTGAATTTGTAACAAAATGTTATTTTTTTGCAATATACATGCTATTTGTTAATTTTGTTAAATCTCGTTTGAAGCCCAAGAATATTTGGTAAAAAAATTAACTAGGCAAATGATTATTCTAGAATATTATTTTGCTGACTCTATAGCAAACATATAAATAGAAAACACTTGTCCACATAAGTATATAAGCGATGTGCGACAAGGTAGCTTTATTTTTATGCTGTATTATTTGTTGTGAACTCAATTCGAATCACTTAATATATATTATTGTTAATTTATAAATCAGTTTGTAGTGGTTGGCTTTCTAAGGACTACCTTAAATTCTTTTATTTGATGTGTAGAAGATTTAATTTTAATCGAATTGAATTACTTAAAATAAGTTTGTATAAGTAGACCTGTATCCATTTGTGTTTTAATTGTATATTTTTGTACACGGTCTTGTTCAACCTACCGCAAAAAAGGAAGAGGATGTCCAGTTTGACTATTATTTTTCTTGTCCCTCAATAAACATAAACATTCTGGTAGGTAATCAATTGAATGTTACAACGTCGTTAAACCTCGTTTAATTTAAGTTGTTAGTAATAGTTAAGTCTAAAAAATATTTACATATAATTTACAGGCGTTAAGCTCATAGGTATTCTATAAGTTTCAGTAATCATAGTAGAGTTTAAAAGTCTCAGCTTGAGTTGTATATTTATCGTATTGCTAAACTAAAGTTGCATTATATCATCACTATCAAACAACTTACGTGTTTACGTGAATATTTCCTAATTTTATTGTTCATTGTAAGCATTTTAAACTGTTGTGTAGGAAACAGGTGGTGCAAAAATCTAAGCTGATTGAAAGTTGAGTGTTATGGAATAGTGACAACTCATTATGTATATAATAAAGTATGAAAAATGCATTTAAAATAAATACATTCTATAATAGTAATAATGGAAAGGGAGGCTACAGATGATTTTTATAATTTTGTCATGATACATTTATAGATTTATAGATATACCTATACAATTTTTATTTCTATTTTGGTGAAAATAGAAGTAGTATAGCAATAATATTTTTTTTTTTATTCAGAAGAACAAAATAATTTCAATAAACATGCACTCATCCAATCCTTTTACATTTTGAATGCATACTGGATTATTGAAAATAGTTTCAACTTTTTTGGAAAAGTGTTTGTAATAATTTTGTAAAGAGGTAATTCTGAAAGTAACATAACTATTACATTACCTGTAGCATTACTAATTAAAGAAATACTAATTACTAGGGTAAGCAGGCGTAGCGACATTTATGGACCAGATGTTTTTAAACAGCGTTCCAATTAGGAGCAAAATGTTTACACCGGTCGTTTACAGGTCCGCTCTACCGATGAGATCGTGTCTAAAAAACTTTTAATTGCGTATCCAAGTAACAGGCGGTATGTCGCTTGCTACGAAAGTGTAACTCTTGCTACGCGACTTCTACGTTCACCTGGTTACGACGCTACGCCTTGTAATGTATCAATACACATAATGTAAAAGAATGTTTGTATTAGGGGTGGAATATCAAAATATCCTTATTAGTGGACCTTTATCATAATTTAATAATTAATGATTGTAGCTTCAGTTGTCTCTGCGATGAAGTGCGTAATTTTATTCATTTTTAAATATATTGATGGAGTGGATAGAAAAAGGGGAGAGAAAAAATAAAACAGTCAATCTGTAGTGGATAGGTCTCATGGGCGCCCTTCGGAAGGGTAGCAAGACACTCAGAATAATCTGTATCAAGTAAATTTAAATTAAACAAACATTACTATCTATAAGTTAGAAAATAATACTTCCTAATTTCAGCTGCATGGCCAAAGACAGTACACCCTCACTTTAAACCAGTAAGACGCATGCATATTGGACGAAATTACACATAGTAAATGTTTCAAATCTAGATATCAAAATTATAGTTATAATATTTTAAGGATGTCCATAAAACTTACATAAATAATAAAACTTGTTATTATATACTTAAATAATAAAATATATTATTAAAGAAAGCCCATTGTAGGTGAACAGTATCTTTAATTATTACCCAATATATTAAAACGTCAATGAATAATATAAAATTAGATAATGTTTCATAAAATCAAGTAATATCCCTGTATAAGTATATCCAGCGGTTATTACTTTTCCCTTTAAAGTAAGCTCTTTAAAACTCCTTTGTAGAATCTAACAAAGAAACATCGCTCTAAATCTCTCACACGTATCTTCTATAAAGATACTGACACAGAGTTTTTATAAACAAGCTCTTAACTGGTAAGCAATCCAATTTCCGGGTCAAAGTGAACCGGTCTTTTAAATGTCGGTCAAATCTAATAAAGTCTAATTAGAATCCAATGTAGCACTAGTCTTTGTTCGGTCCCGACGCGCTCTGGCAAATTAATTTGGAACACGTATTATTTGTGGGACTTCAGAAAATTTATTTATTCCGTTTAATTGCAGCACAGAATGCAAACCTAAAAAGAAGAACCACGATAAAAATAATCTGTAATAATATTTTAATGTTAAGCAAAAAAATAGTATATTGCTTTATAATATTACAATGATGGTTATTTGCTGGCCTTTATTTATTCATGATTAAGGATTGCAATTTAAATTTAAAAAAAATGAAATTTTCATGTCTAAATTCATTACTTAAATTTCTGTTATGGATCTTATAAAACCTCGGTAAGCCAGCATAAATGTCATTAAAGAAGCCATTATCGATTTCTATAAATATTGATATAGATAAATAAATGAGATCTGCAATTGTATACTTCCCAAAAACCATTTATCGAATTCGCTATTAAGAGTGTTTGAGTGAATTTTTAAAATATATCTTTGGTAAACGCTGTCGTCCAAATTGATATCGTACAACTCGTGTCAACGTATACGCCTATGAACAAAAATAAATAGAGCGATCTATGGCGATATTGATCATAAAAAGAGAGTGATAAATTGAACGATCAATGTATTTGCATATGGTTTTCCGGTTTATATACCCGGTCCATAGATTTCACTAAACTAAAACATTTTTCTGTTAGGATTTAATAATAAATTAAATTTGGATTGTATTGATTTTTCTTTATATCTTCTTAAATAGTGGCAGTTGTTATAAAAAATATATATAATATTACTATAATATCGTGCGACTATTTAACACTAAATATTATGTCAAATAGTCTACATTCTACTATGGTATGGATACTCACTATATGTGGTTTTTTGAATTTGCCGATATCGCATATCGTGAGTACCGTATTAAAATGTATCAATTCCGCGACATTAATAGTCTAAAATTAAATAATATACTCTGTGATCAAGATAACAGAATACATATCATATCATTCGCCACATATTGCATTAAAATTTAATTTAATTCTCAGAGTAATATAACCTAACATCTCAATAAAATTCATATTTTATAAATAAAACATTTAATGACGCATACATTTGAATTTTAGTGTTACGCATGACCCACGTCGCGTCAAGATCACATTTGCACCGTTTCCAACGTCGCCGGAACCTTTACACCGCTAGACAAGGCGCTCGTAAAAACTTTTAATTATTTCGTTCGAAATACTCCAAAAGACTGCAAACATAAACCCGTATTCATTCTTTCCTACCATCTCTGTGGCCACAGCCCGTAAGTGCCTTGTTTTAAAGTGTTGTAAAAACAAGCGTAACACACGCTCTGTGCCGGAGTATGAGTATGTGCCCTCTTAAAATAAGAATTTCTTCAAGTTGCACGTCTTCACTGGTTTTATTTTTCATAACAAGTTATAAGGAATCTGATTTCTTAGAATATGTTCACACCATTCATTTTTAAGTTTCGATATAAAATTCTCCACTCGAAAAATTTTCAAAAGTTTTGTTTCTTTAAAGGATTTTCGGGAATATTTCTGAACTCTCTTGTTTATATGTGTCTAGGATTACACACTTGAAGCATCCATTAGCCAAGAATTATTTTTAGTAAATATATCCATTATACCATCAACTGCATACTGTCCCATAGCTCTGTATTTACGGAACTCCTACTAATCACAAGGACCCTGTTTTAGCCCACCAGGTTCTGACAAACTATTGCAGTGGGTATTGGTTGATATAATCTAAGAGAACATTATGTTGAATTCTTGGGCATATATTTTTCGTGGTTTGATCCCTCAATAAAAAAACAAATTACAGTAAATTTTTATCATGGCTGTAGCGAAAAATGGGAGGTGCCTGCGTATCTGATATTCTAAGCCCCTCAGATTCAGTGTGGAAAGATTCTATATCAAAATTATTTTTAAAAGATCACAGCTGAAAAGTAGTTAGCAAATGCAATCCCATGCAACTATAAACGAAATAATTATATTATACTAAATATATATTTTAAGCCAAAGTTATATTACGAATAGCAAAGTATAAAATTATCTGCTTAAAAAGTGTCCGTGTGTTCTTGGCCATCTTGTCTTTCAGAAAAAAGCTCATTGAGAGATACTCTTCTGCTTTCTCTGCGTCTTTTGCTATTTCTAGGGTACTAGACGCTTTCCCTTTTACTGCCGTGTCTTGGCTACGTATTGTGTCCAACCTATTTCCCTAATTACCTTTGGAATTAAAAAACCTAATTGCAAAACCTAAACCTAATTCAATCTTTAGACTTAGAAAATAATTATCATAGCATCGTTGCTACGCCAATTCTACCTCATCTCATACAATTTGCTAACCAATTAAGTGACCATTTCCGAAATATTGGCTGGAGAAGCAAAATGCGTCAGCTTGCATGCAACAATTGCTCTAATCCCAGATAACAAAGAGATGAAGTGCGCCAATAAGTTGTCGCGCGCAGCCCAACGCTCGGACTGTAATCACCGGAGCTCTAATCATCTTAAATGACCTATCAGGTAAGTCGTACGGACCATAAACTTAAGCCTAGATGTATTCTAAATTTAAAAGTTCAAATGACTGGTAAAATATTTTTTCTCTCAAGCAACAGATAAAATAAACAGCCAGGATTGTTGAAGTTACTTATTATCTTTGGTACTTTTACGGCGTTAGTTGTTACTTACCTATTGTTTTAAGATACTATGCATCTACTTTTATATTATGGAAGTAGCAAAAGAGCATGCAGTGTACGTGGTAGTTAGTGGTAATTGCAAGCCAGGTATAATTCGGGAGTTCTACCTCAAGTCGACTAGAGGTGCTACCCTGCGTTGATAACTCCGAAGGATTCAGTTGATATTATAATACCTCCTACTTATAATATTTTTTTACTTGAAAATATGATAAAATTAAGTTGGATAAATCGCAGTAACATAATGTCTGTAATCGTATCCATGCTCATTTTCTTTACGAAAATCAGAAAAAGCAAGTATTAAGCTACTTGTAAGCTAAATGTATTCTAATTCGCATTAAAATTTAATTAACTGGTCTCATTAGAAGCATCTCGTTCCGACTGTATCGTTGCCGGGAGCGATCAAAGAGATCGCTCAGTGACACTCAGCTGTAATGAGACCATAATCTCGTCGATGCAACGGAATAAGTTACAAACCCACACTGCGTTCCACTTTACCATTCCTTTGATTGGGGAACGGGAATTACATTGAAGAGGTCTTGTATGTACTTATGTAATATTTAAATCATAAAATCGTACATTGGGCTTTCGAATGTTATATCCTATTTTAACTTCTGCTTTGAAAGTAATCTTAACAAACAAATTTTATTTACAAAGACTCCGGTATAAATAGTTGATAATATAATAGTATTTCTTTTTCTACTACGAAATTATATACGATATATGCTGATTATCTGTAATTATTCCATTTAGAGATAGACGATAAGTGCTTAAATTCAATATGACAGTTCCATATGTATTTCATGTTACGTTTTACTTAGGTCAGAGCTGAACTACATCTCATTATTAAAGCAGCGTAGTATCGTGCTCTGAGCGTATCGTTTGGCCACAGTACTACAATGTTAGGTTGGTTTGGCGATGAAAGCGAACAAAGAGATCGCTTAGCGATACACGTCTACGTCGCTACGTTACAAAATGCGCTCTGTACTGATACTCCAAGTCCAAGCAGATGCTTCCATTATCATTACACTACTGGTCTTCTAAGTGCAGTGTTTTCGTGAATGAAGTGAATTAGCTTATGTACTTTAAATTGGATTAATCAACTTCAAATAGGACTAAATTATACAATAAGTACAGATATATTGAATATTGATTATCCAAGTGCCAATACGTGCTATTGACTTACTTCACAACAATCTATGACCAACAGTGGTTGAAAGTAAATGTCAATGGCATTGCTCGATATCAATAATGTTATCCAGAAACGATACAGTAAATGAAATAAGTAAGATGATTTTCAGAAAATTGCCGGTCAAATCAAACAGTATAAATCAATTGACACGGTATGTAATATTAAAGATACAGTGCACTATCTTAACAATGTTTAAATTTTCGGAGCCTTTTATGCCTTCCGTTTTTTATTAAAAGTTGGTATTCCTATCATGCTCTTAAGTAACTTGAGTACCTTAACATGTGTAAAGGCACAAGGCTGCTTATAAAACAATTAGATGATAACGTAATCGAGACGACCATTCACAGACAAGGTTTCCTTTGCCTACGTGAGCATTTATTCGTAAAAAGTGTGTTTTCCCATGATCGCAGATCTGCGGATCTGCAGACAAAGATACGTTTTGCTGCCAGATAATAACTCCGCATCAAATATACAAAGAAGTATTGAATATTTAAAGTAAACAATCAATCACAAAATCATTTTATCTGCTATATGCTATATGTATGCTCTGTATTTGCCAAATTAGCATGCAAACTGATACATATGTAGGTACACTACATTCTTAATGCCCAACGAAGTGGACACGGGTCCGCTATAAAATATATGTTAATACCTAGTTTGTTCATGCATAATGGGGTCATTTCTTTAAACATCATATTGCTTTTACACCCTCTCTTACCCCAAGCCTTGATCACCCTTTATATTTTTTACAACATTTTTAATAATCTCTATCTATTTATATATTTTTATATGTTACAAATAAAATAAATGTCTATTACGTATTTGAGATTTAAAAAAATAATAAGTACGTATATATTCATACATTTAAAGTATTTATGTACACACAGTTTGTATATGTATATTATATCACATAAATATAGTGTTTGTTGAAGAAACCAAATCGAAGAAACAGAAGTCTATAATTTCGTAATTCGTATTACTGTAACGACGTAAATTATACCTGTTTACTTTACTTGTTGGAAGTGGTACTAGCCCAACGATGCGATACCATACACAAATCTAATATTATATCTACATATATACCTACCTACATGATATATTTTTTTGCTAAATACAAAGATTTTCAAATATATTTTGTACTAGAATCGTGTGTTTAACATTTAATTTATTAAGTCATAAATAAAACCTTTAAGTCCATTTAGATTCGAGTCAAAAACATTATTTGAAACAAAATATTTTAATTGGCCAAAGCTCTTACAGGTCCCTTTTAAAAAGCGTAAAAGCTGGAAACAAAAATATCGCCGTCGGTCGGCACGGTTGTTTGCTAAGGTGACATTAAATTATTCATCGATATGGACTCGATGTTATATTGGAATCTATCAGTTGCTTCTTTACGATCTAAAATAAGAAATATTTTTATATAGTGGTCAAAGTATTGCTTTTATGAGTAACTAACAAAAATTAGGTTTTACTCGCAAACCGTTGGAGGTACATGAAAAGTAATAGTGCCTTCTAGATACAAAATTAAATATTAACCTCGTATATGTCATTAAAAGTTTGTTTTAACGTGCTCTTTTTATATAAAATAGAAATATGAAAACCTGAAACCAAAAGGTGTAGTGACCGCACTAAAATAGTCGTAGTAATATAGACTGACCAGTTAAATACGATACATTCATACAAAATTGTATGTAAATCGGTCTAGTGGTTTTTGCGTAATTGAGTAACACACACACCATCTCATTTATATTTATTAGTATACATATGGACAGAAATCTAAAAAAAGTAAGCAAATTTATTGAAACCCTGCTTCGTAGTGTGAGAATAATATTGTGATATATATATATATGTATATATATATAATATTAACGTAACACATTAGCGTAATTAATACGTTAGTTAATAAAATTAAAAGTAATAAGTAACAGGTAATACATAAAGAGTAAAAATAAAAAGTAAAATGTACTTTATATATGTCTAGTAAATTATTCTAATAGATAATTTCTAAAAAAATAATCTAAGCTATATCAAAATAAAACGTAAAAAGGAAATGTATAGTGTATAAACGTTTTATGTAGCTGCACTACATTACTACCCCAACTGACAAGTTGTTTCCATCATAAAAAATAAACTAGTATTAATTTAATTTTAAACCATATTACACGCGCAGTAGTTAACAAACGAGTGATGAACAATTATACAATTTGCAAATCTCAGAAATGATAAAGTTGGTGAGGAATCGCTAGCATACAAAATTGTACAAAACTTTGCAATAGCTTTTCAAATAAGTAAC
>DWTU01002885.1:0-10962 GCA_018251515.1 Cecropterus confusis
GTATTCGTCTTTGTGTGTCCATGGCACCCACGACACATGAGAAAATCTTACTGTGGGGCTATGAGTGTAGAAAGTGTAGTGTGTGTGTAATTTTAATTCGTTCTAATTTTGGAGTGCAAGCATTCATAGCTAAGTTGTTGAAAATCGGTATTTCGATCGGGATTCCGAGATTCCATTCCCGGGCGCAGCTCTGATTTTTAAAAGTTATGTGCGTATTAGAAATTAATTATCTCGTTGCTTATAATCCGTGCGCGACAGTCGCCACCATACGGTGGACTGTATACTCGCTTGCTACTTCAGTTTTATATAATATAAATTAGATACACTCACACAAAGATGCATCAAAGTACATCTTTGTACCATTTTCAAATTGTCCCGTTTCCAAGTTGTCCCGTTCCGGCATCGTAACGATCGGTACGGAGCTTTACAAATTGAAAGGCAATTTCTTTGAAAGGCTCTAAGGCTCTACGCCTTCCGCTGAACAAGTGAGCGACGAACGAATGATTGAATCGGATTAAATATGTTCACTGGCTTTGTGAATGTTACGCTTTGATATGGGACAAAACGTGTACTTTTTTTAATTGAATAGATTAAACGTTTTTGAATAAAATGTATGTTTAAAGGTTACGACATTGACCGACGTTTAATTTATATATTAATATAAAAGAGAAACGGTACTTTTGTCTATTAGTAGTTATTACGACTTTATTGTGTTCCCTTAAAACAATTATTGTTTATGGTTTCGCCTATCATTTCAAAGTACATCGCAAAGTATGGCCGAAAATAATATCTATAACGTGGAGTGTACATTGCCATGTATGAGCAAAAACAAACAATGATAGTTGTGAAGAAACAATAAACTCGTACTAAGGGCACAGGGCCTAAATTACTAAAGCTAGAACTATCAAATTTGGACCATAAGTTAATTTTATGAAGACGACAACAACACGACAGAAGAGAAGAAGTTTAATATTAACATTGAAACCTATTTTGATAAACCTTTCTTTCTCTATTAAGAATGGATATTCAAAAATCCTTTTTAGAAAACTTGTCAACTTAAATCTATCAACATTATTATGCAATTATTTATGTATGTATTTAAACTGGTCTCACCGATTTAAATCTAGTGTTATTTATCAGCCACTCAAAGTTAATTAAGCAGATACATTTGACTAAGAACCATACATTTAAATACTCAGTTACTTAAATTAACACGATATACCGTCAACCCATTATTGTCCCACTGCTGGGCACGGGTCTTCTCACAGATTGAGAGAGCTTTAGGCCATAGTCTACCGCGCTGGCCAAGTGCGAATTGGTAGACTTCACACACCTTTGAGAACTTTTTTAAAGAACTCTCAGGTGTGTAGGTTTCCTCACGATGTTTTCCTTCACCGTAAAGCAGCGATAATTAACTTGTAATACGCACATAATTTTAGAAAAATCAGTGATGCGTGCCTGGGATTTGAGCCCCGATACCCTCGATTGAGAGGACGAGTTTCAACCATTCGGCTATCACTGCTCGGAATTAACACGATATTACAAGTAAATCAATGCAATATCGTTCTATATTCTAACCTTGGCGGACTGACCGTGAAACGTATATTGTAACAGTATACATTGCTTAGGAATCTATTTAATAACACTGTGACGCGGAATACTGCTATTTATTTAATTATTTATTTATATTCGCAAACTGAAAAAAATACAACAGCTATTATAAAAATATAACTTAGGTAATAGCATTTTTATCATGATGTGTTATTATTAAAATTAGGAATCTATCTAGTAACACTATGAAGCGAAATATAATGTTTATTTAATTATTTATTTATATTCGCAAACTGAAAAAATACAACAGCTATTATAAAAATATAACTTAGGTAATAGTATTTTTTATTATGATGTGTAATTATTAAAACCAATTATTACAATTTATACCACTGTGACTATTGAATAAAACCATAGTTAGTAGCATAATATAATAATAATATGAATACAAGCTTTCGTAAATAAGTTATACATAACAAATCTATTTTAAGAGACTAGTCTTATACGAGTTTATAAGAGCGTATTAAACAGAAATTTAAAATCAAAAGGCAGTTATTCTTAGTAAGTAATACCAAGAAACAAAATAACGAAAGAGGTCATTAGAGGAAAGAAAAACAAGCTACTCAGAGAAAAACAAGTTACTTCGAAAACTGCTTTCGTCCTTAATTTATAGAAAAAAATAAAAACATTTTGTCTGTCTACCTATAAGTTCTTCATTTTATAAAACTTTAGGTGAATGACAAACGTATAATCGAAGTATGAAGAAAAATGTGAGGTTTTTGAAAATTATGGGCCACTTTTTTGTTTACACTTTAGATGCCACCAATAAAAGAAAGACATTACTGTATTTTGTTTATACTTTTAGATGCCACCAATAAAAGAAAGACATTACTGTATTTTGTTTATACTTTTAGATGCCACCAATAAAACAAAAGTATTACTGCATTTTTTTATTTAAACATCGGAGAACTACTTCTCTTTCAAGATAAAAATGAAAAAAAGTAGTTTAAACACAGCACAATGGGCCGGTACAAAGCATAAATTATGATCCTTTTATCCAACTTTTTTAAAACTAAAGAAATATAACATTAAATTTATATTTCCTTGAAAAAATATTGTGAAAATAAAAAAGGATTTCAACTCACGTACACTTCATTTTAATTGAAGTTCAATGTACGTTAAAGCTTACAAAAAACTTATTTATTCTATTAAACATACTGTGAAAGAAATCAAACAGAAACGCACTGAAACCAAAATAAAAATGACGCACACTTGTATAGGTAAAGGACCTTCAACGAAATTCACTATCAAGCATCGACAACTCTTTTAAAATACCGGTTACAAACTATATAGCAGCAAAAAGTTCGTAAAAAAAACTTACCAAAGTAAACCAAATCCGTTCATTAATTCAGTCTCCCTTATTGATAAACACCACAAATCAAATTAATACTAAACTTATAATAACTTCGCTAAATCACACTTACTAATAATACTTTTGGACAATGACTAGAATCCAAGCGAGCGCGAGAGGGCAACCGTTCGCGTCAACGGTCGAATCATAACTGACTGTGAGTTGACTGAGGGGGTCAAGTTTTCGAAAAAGCCCAACTGCAGGCAAAGGCACCCATACGTTACAGCCGAGATGACTACAACAAAAAAGAACCCTAAATATTATCGTCGGTGAAGGGGCGGTTCTCAAACGTTCGTTTTGTTTTTGTAGCACGAAATAAAACCATATGTTTGTACCTTTTTAATAAATGTTCTGAGAATTTAATGTTAAAAACAAGGATCGAACGAAATTAGTGTCCATTATTTATTGGAAATTAATTTGTTATAGCGATTTTACATAGATGAAATAACACTCAATAATCGTATGAAATAACGTAAAAAAACAAAGAACTAAAATTATAAAGGTACTATTTTTAAGTTTAGCGATTTAACAAAGTTGAAAAGCTAAAAGTAACGGTTGAATTCTACATCGATCATTCAAGTTTTCAAGGCAACCTGGCTTCGTTCATTGTACTCGAATTTTATAGCCGTGCAGATGTAAATGTATTGCCGGCTTTAATAAATAACTTACAAGCTGTTCGCAAATTTATGATGTTTATTATATAATTTCTTTCAGCGACAGATTTGAAATGCTGCATTCGGCTTCGCATGAGAAAGTTTTGTGATGTAATCACTAATTAGGTATTTTGACATTATGATCTTGTGGATTCATATTTTTTTTTGATTTATAATTTAGTATGATAGACGGATTTAGTATGAGTTGCCAGTTTGCAAGATTTGAGTTATTTAATGGCATATTGTTTATTGTTTTTACACATTATTACGAAATAATATAAAATGTACGCATCATCTATAATATAAATGTTGATTCGTAGTATTTGTATACTGGTACTAATTAGTAATATTTAAATCGCTGGAGTGAATGTAATATGGTTCCCCACAACGATAAAAATATAATACCTAATATAGAAAATTTTATTATAATTGCAACTGTCATAACTGTGTTATAGGTCATTGAATTTTATATTAAAACGAGCTTTGTTCCACAATAACAAATATATTTTATGTTCATCCAGGACAAACTATCTATATGCCAACTTTTATCCAAATCCAATCAGTAGTTTATGCGTCAAAGACCAACAAACACATACATCCTTTCAAACTTTTGTATTTATAATATTAGTAAGATAGAACAATGATAAAAGGTAAACATAAATAGTCTTAAGTCTTAAGTCTCAAAATTTAAGTAAAACCATTTCAACATATCTTAAAAAACACATATCTTAAAAATGGTCGCATGATGTTTTAAAAAAGCCTTTTGTAACTGGCGCCAAAAGCAACAAAAGAGTTCCAAAGCCAAATTAGAGTGCACACGGCTCGAATTAATGAGCCGAGCAGTGCCAGTGTGCGACGATAGTTAATAATAAAACTTTGGGAGCCGCAGCCCCTTGAACAAGTTTTGCAGCTGCCGTTCCGACGCACACATACGCGTAGTGTATACGCGCGTGTGCGTGTGTAGGGGTTTCGTCATGTTCAATCGATTTTAGACTTAATATTAATATACATAGCATATATCCCGTTTTCGTCTGTTATTTTACTAGGGGTGTTCGTTTTAATGATTGCTTTTTTCCTACCCGACAGATAGATTGTTTTATTGCTATTATTACACGGATATCGGGTTTTAAAACGGTATGTTTCAGCGACTTTTTTTTATTTTAGTTAACAAATATGATCGTTCTATGCAAAGTATAAACATTAGTATAATTCGAGTTATTTTGCAAGGTCACAATAACTTCTAAGCAAGTTTCAAGGGCCGTAAGGGAATTTAACTTTGTCTTTCAGGTGACTTGGCGAGAATAGGTATTACTATATATAAGTAAATTGATACTAAGCCACTAATCACTGCTCACAGACTGACAGACATATTTCAACTCAAAATAAGAGTCCTATACCTCGACTCGGCGGATGCGCTGCTACCATTTAAGACTAAAACACTTCAGTGTCTCAATCATTTAGCATATTTTAGCATCGTTGAGCACATATTTTAGCCGATCATAGCAGCGTTTAAATAGTACTGCTGATATACTGCTGTTGTTCCGGGTTCGAGTCCCAGCTAGACAGATACCTGAATGGTAAATTTAACTTTCTGTGCTGGGTCTGGGTAACCACCCAGACCCATGGAACCCCATGGAGGTGCCATGGACACACATAGAATACACAAGCACATACACCACCCGGGAAAAATCCAAGTGTAAAACTATAAGAATAATAACCTTTAATATGCCAGAGGTTGGTAAGTGCGAACAAAGAGAGAACCTTGTATTCATATTTTATGTTATACATTTAATCACATTCACTATAGCTGGTTAATATAATAAGTTAAGTACAGCATTTTTATGGTAATGAAGCAATTAACATGTAAACTATAGATATCAATAGGCATATATGAATAATAAAAAATAGCGCTAGACTAATAGGCTCGACAAGGATTGCTTGTGTCGAGCTTACTTCGGACACAGAGACGATTACGAAATATATTCAAAAATAATATTAAAATTGATCATCTTGATAACTGAGACATCTAAAATATGAATAAAGATCTATGTTCCGAGTCTGAGGTTGTGTTGAAATACAAAATAAAAAAATACGGTTGGGGGATTACCGACAGGAACTGTGGAAATGATTTAATCGTAGTTATAAAATTTTAATACCCCAGTATCCTCTGTATATTTCTTGTATAATTTTGAACATTTTTTTTTATTAAATATATAATAAATTACAGTATTAAATCTATTTTCACGCAAAACCGCGCACGATGCTCGTCTGTTCGTATGTCAATACTTGTACGCATACACACACAAACGTATATAATAGACAGTTTAAGAGGAGGTTGTATGTAGGCAAAACGCATTTTACCTACGACTTCTACTCCATAACTACATCAGTCCAAAAATGTAATAGTGTAAAGGTTTTTGAACTTCATCGAGCGAAACATACCACAAAGGAAATTGAAATTTAAAAAGTATAGCAGGCAGCTGTTATCATTTCTATAACACCCTCAATTTTCAGTCCGTGCTATGGATAACGATGGCATAGCATGCGATGCTGTTTTAGTGAAATGGGGAATAAAAATATCTATACCGTTTACAGAATATTTCATTTGGTTCACCGTAATGGCACTACTTATCTATATTTCATTTAAAACAATGCTATATGACTGTGTTTTTATCCCTTAAAGTAGAGAACAGAAGAAGAGAAGATAGAGAAAGAGAAGAGAAGTTAGAGAAGTTGGTTCTCCAGGTTGTAGAACTAGTGTAGTTCGCCGGGGAGGTACCATTGCCACACCTATTTGTAGTGTGAAGCGATTCTTGAGATTCGCAGGGTATGGTTGCTGGCTGACTTATGTATGACACGACCATCAGTCTACGGGAATCTATATAAAGTTGCTCGCGTTCGTGGACGGTAGTCACCACTTACCATCAGGTTAATAGCTTGCTTGCTTGCTGCATGCAAAAGCACAGTCCCATTAGTAGCAACTGAAGGGACTGTTCTTTTTGATGCTCAGGGAAGACTCCTTGCTTCTTGAATCATTTGTTGCAGACGACGAATTGAAAGATGTTAGAACCTTAATGTTCTGCCGGGGTTTATCATCGTCACTTTATATAGCTAGAAGCAGTTCTGTTTCGGTGGAAGGGTTGGGATGTTATAACAGTTGGTATGAAGCGACCATTGAGGAGAGAAATCGCATCTGTGATAGGCTTCATGTATACCCAACCTTCTATATAGAGTTGGTCACAAATGGCCCGGAACGGCAGCGTCCTCTTACCATCAGGTGGATTGCAAGATTATTTGCTAGTCCAATATTTATCACAAGATTTGTAAACATCTTTCTTTTTTCTTTTTTTTGTATATAAAGTATTAATTTTCCAATAATATTGAAATGTCCATATCATATATAAAGCGGTTAACCTAGCTCTGATCGGTAACTGATAGTAAATTTGATGACGTCATCAGCTGTTAATGCACACACGCAACCCATATGTTGAGGTAGGCCGGACGTTACCTATGGCGTTAAGGTAACAAATGCAGGGGTCAACGCTCGGGGTAACGACCGACATGGTACATGTTTCCATATGATTCATCTTGAACATCGTACAGATGACCGAAGGGTTATCTTCGAACAACGTTACGGTGTCGCAAGTGTAGCGATTATCTTGGCTTAAAATTTTAACGTGGAATATGGAATAATTAGACAGCGCCCTCTGCAGAGCTATTTTCGCTAAAAAAATGTCCGCGTGTCTGCTCATCGCATATATTTGTAAATTAAGTAGCGTGGAGGTCTATAAATAATTATAGATTTTTAGAACGTTTTTTCTCTCTGTTTGCCTGTCTGAAATCGCATCAAACCAAAGCTACTGAATTTAATTTAAAGCATTATTATTTTTGTCCTTTCTCGAAAAATACACAAAATATTTTTAGAGCCTTAAATCTACCTTAAAACACTTCAAAGTGTTGGCCCAATGAATATTTTGATAAACGACACAGTTATTATATTGAAATCAAAATTATATACAAGTTTGCCGTATAGCACGAAGTCTGCATATTTCTACATTCTGCGTATGACACACTTGTGAACAAAGTTCTGGAAGTCAAACGATTCTTACATATTATTTACCATACTTATAACACACTGTACATACGAATAAAGAATGACGTATTTATAACTTTAAGAAATATATACTAAATTTTAGCACGTATCTATACAATTATTTAATATTGTAATATTACTAATATTATAAAGCTGAACAGTTCTTTTTGTTTGGTTACGAACTGAAAAAAATATTTTTGTGTTGAATAGTCCATTTATTGAGGAAGTTTTTACTCTATCATCGCGCTATGTTTGTTTATTCTTATATAGTAGCGGGCGAAACCGCGGGGCACAGCTAGGTTTATGACAGGTACTAATGTAGCAACGTATTAAATGAACACGTTGTCCTGGTAGGTACTTACTGCCGCCTAGTCTTACGATATATAATAAACCCACATTAGGCTACAGACAGGTATTATACTGCAAAGTCATAGTTTGAAGATCTTGTGTGTCTTTTCCGTACAACACATTCAAACCAGACGAAATCGTTAAACGATGCTGTATTCTGGCTTGAAGGGTATGAAAGGAAGATGATTATCCGAAACGTTCCAACAGTTCAATCTCAGGGAACGCACTAATCTTATCTGAGGTTGATTATGAATATCAACGCAGTGACCATTTCCCATCAGACGGATTGCATGTTAGCTGGCTACTACTACTTTTTAGAAACAACACTCTGTTCTGCTCATGCACCCACTAGTTTTAAATTACTTGTTAATAAATTTAAAAAGATTCCATTAAAAAAATATTTAAAAACAAATGAGACATTTCAAGATGAACCATAAAACACGATAATAAAGTCGGTCGCAATGGCCACTGAACTCTTAAAATAATTCAGGAAGAAAGAGCGGTCGTTATGTGATGAAGTGTTTCGAACTTTATGCCTTAATCGCTTAATTGTTACAATAAACTCTAATGATCCGTACACACAATGCCGATAAAACTTGCAAATTTGCGACTTTTGCGATTGTATCAAACTAGCAGAAAAAATATAAAACGTGAAACACGATTGAAGTGTATCTTAAAGAATATGATAATGCATAATTTGCTAGCGGAAACAAACAACCTAATTGTTAATTCATAGTCTCTTGAAACAAAGAACAATTCGAAAACTTTTTGGAACCATGCAATAGTTCGAACCAATCCCGATTTGTTTAACCAATGTTCTGTGGTTATAAATCGTTTTTCGAACACATAAACAGAAAGAAAATTTAATTGATAGGTATTTATGTATTTGCATGGTTTCCGTGCGACTCTGTCTGATACAAATCGCAAAGTTGCAAAGTATTAAGCGTTTTAACTCAACATGCACAAATCTTTATGTAGGTACAATTTGAATACTAGCATATGGTCAACATGTTTCGAAATTCACAACACATATTTGGATGGTAGTGTTTGGATGATATTCATGAAATAGGTCGGTTTTATGAGTCCATAAAATGATCCCGCAATACCACACTCGGAGAATGAATCATGTTAGGCCATTGACTTATGTGTTTACAGTTTATCTTTAGTCTTGTTGTTTAATTTAATAAACAGCTGTTAAACTTAACGACACAAGTAATCGCAGGTTATAAGCAGAACGCGTTATTTAAATTTATGGACAACAACTTATCAGATAGAAGAAGCGATGATGCTGAGTCCTTAAGGTAAGTCGTAACTGACTCCCATTTAATTTAATTAGTTAAACAACTATAATATAGAAACATTACATATTTTCTGACTGTTTGTAATTTTATCAAACTAAACTAAATTAAACAGAATTTATTTCAAAGAGTTATTTTAATATTCATTGATTTTTTTATACGACACCCAGATCCATCATTCCCACTAAGCTCATTATCTGTGACATCTACCATCCTGCTCCAACCTTATCAAATCGAAGAAGATGACATGACATAACTCATCGGAATGTTCATCTGAAATGCATTTCTCATCCCCGGACACCTAATCTCAAACACCATTTCCTTTTAATATCGAAAACTCCTGTAATTTACTCGGGAATTATTCTTATTATCATTTCAGCAATTATTATTTTAATCTACCATTCTACCATACCGTGATAACAATGACAATCTACGACGGTAGTTGTAAAAATATTTTATCATCAACCCATTACTGTGCTATTCTTTAATCAGATTCAAGCAGCAACGAGCATGCAGTCCGCCTGATGGTACGTGGTTACTGCTGTCATGTACATCTAAGCAAATTACACAGGGTTTCTATGAGCAGTCGATCACAGATGGGTTGCTACTCGCGACCAAGGTGGAGGCTTCATATATACGTGAGCCGGCAACTACACCGTTCACTAGTAGACTTTGAGTATGAGAACTTTTACATAAAAACCAATTCCTGTCGATACCGTTTCCGATGAACTAAGTACCAATCTTACTAAGATTGGTTACTTGGTACTTAGTTACATTAGTTACTTAGTACTTAGTGATATAACAAATACGAAAGTTTGTGAGGATGTACATGTGTTTGTTAGTCTTGCACGCAAAAACTACTCATTGGATTTGGATGAAAATTGGCACACAGATAGTTTATGACCTACATTAACACATAGGAAACTTTTACCATGGTACACAAACCAGTGCGGGCGGAGCCCGGGGAAAAAGCTACTTAATTTATAATATGCACAGAACATTAAGGACAAAAAGTTGTCTTGGATATAGACCCCGGATCATGTCCAAAAGAGGTTCCTTTTAAACCAAACCTGTCACTGTTGTATTTGCACTATGTATCTATCTATTTATCAGCCTTTGAAAGTCCACTGCTGTACATAGGCCTCCCCTAATCGGCGCCACTCCGACCGTCCGAGCCATCTGATTCCAGCGGTTACCAAGGTTAGCCTTGTTATTTGCAAAGTACAAAAAATCTATAAAGTGACCACATGAGCGGAAAACATAAGGTTTCGTGTGACATACGCTAGTAATTGTTCTATGGCCTACTCGTTTGCAACAGGAAGCGTTTGCCCTTATAGCGCGAAGTCATATGTAACTTCCGCAAAACCATATGTCGTTTTGTGACATATTTAAAAAAAACTGGTGAATTCTTAAATAAGTTGGAACTCCTGACCGTTAAAATGTGTATATCGGATAAAGTATTTGTTTTTTCTTAATAGGTATAGCTAACTCTACAGTAAAAATGGGTTCAGTTAATTATACCATTTACCAGTAAAGATGATAGATAAAATAATTAAAAATATAGTAATCATTAGGCACACACGTGAAAAGTAGTATGAGCGGATATAA
>DWTU01002886.1:0-10961 GCA_018251515.1 Cecropterus confusis
CAGTGATTATAAAATCCAGAGCCATCGAATAAACTAACATCGAAGGATATTACAAAACAATTTTTTCCACGGTACGCTAAAGGGCGGCAAAATTTATTTATTTTCAAAATATATTTCCCCTTTTAGATGACTCATTCTTACAGTGACAGCAAAACTAATGTCCCCCCTGGTGGTATAAGACCATGCTACGACATACGATTTTATTTATTTTTTTATTACCGACTAACTTTTGCCCGCAACTTTGTAGGTACGCATAAATGATTATAAAATTTAAGCCCCTTTATTTAGGGTGGAAATCCCAAGACTCCTGTTTAAGTGACCACTTACGCTATGTAAGAATATGCAAATTTTCAGAATTCTTCATTGAGTGATTTTGACTGTACGTTGGTCTCTGGCTAAGCGGGTCAGTTACCTCCCTCTTTTATTTATATAAATTTAAAACATGTTAAGAAATGAGTTTGTTACAGGGAAGCGCTTCCGAACGGCACGCTATGGTTGGGCGCGTTCTCGGCGGCGCAGTACCGGAGCGACGTGCACGCCGCGGTGTACCGCTGCCGCGCCGCCGCCACCGTCGGCACCATCCTCTCCAGAGACATGAGGGTAGAGGCTGGTGAGTGACCTATCTTTATATAAATCTTGCATGAATTAATGACCGTTTGAGTTCTGAACTTAGCGTTTACTCATAACAATGCGGCGATCGCTGATTCAGTGCTAAGGCTAATAGTAGGTTAATAAACTTTTATCTAGTATTTCGATCAGCGTGGAGGAGGTCCTGGTCATACTGGTCTGACATGCAGTGGGTTCTGGGTTCGATAACCAGCTAGACAGATATCTTAAAGATGAGTTTAGATTCTGTTCTGGATCTGGGAGTTTCTATATTCGTCTTTGTTTCCCAGTTTGGGGCTATGTTTGTAGGAAATATCAAACAGAATGTCACACAATTTTAACCTGATAGTGACTGATATTTTTTTGAGATATACATAGGTAGCAAATAACAATGAAAGTTTATTGCAGTCGTGGCATTATAGGCTATTTCCGAACACAATCATTACATAATTTCTATCGTACGTAGTGTACTTATCTTCCCTAATGTTTTTCTTTCACTGGAAAATATTCCTTCAGTTCCTCAAATTTCTTAGAGATAAAACGTCGGTAATACCCGAAGTCAATGGCGTCGAATCTGCGCCGGATAAGATCTGTCGTCGCTTTTTGCCATGATAAAATTATATCTCGATGTAGAGTAGTTAAGGTAAAGAAGTGATCTTGTTTATCTGATATGCGACAGCTTCAATTTTCTTTTACGAAACGCTTAAATTCCTTCATAAAAAATGTTATTGAAACATACTGATTGTGTATTTATTTTAGAATAATAGGATATAATATCTATGGTACACAAAAATATTTCTAATTATTTTCACAAAAAAAATATTGTACATAAACAAAGTATGTATCTACTGTCTTATCATATTGTATCGTAGCTTAAAAAATGCTTTAGTTTCCATACTGTACACATCAGTTTAAAGCTATTATGCTACATAAATGCTCATGTAATGTAGGTGACTACTAAGTTGAAACAAATAAGTCTGTCTTCTTTAAACTATTTCTAGCGTGAAAGTGTATATGCGTTTCGGCCGAAGGGTGTGGTAGATGGGTCACTTTCAAATTAGGAGACTATTTATATCGGAAGTAGCGACGCAACTGTAATTGACAGATAGCAGCCCTATTCTATAGAAAGTTGATTTCAGTTTTTCGTGATCGGCGGTGATCACCTCACCATCAGTTGTATTATATGTTTGTTTCCTACTTAAATCTTATATAAAAAAGCGAATACCTTTTATTAAAATTACAAATACATTTATGCTTATTCTTTGAGTGTCCGATCAAGCGAGGGGGTCAATCCGCGCTTCCATTAGAGCCTTTCAGCGCTAAGCCTCGCCGTCAATCCGCGTTACTTTGTTTATCCGAAATATTATTAAAATGTGATAAACAGACACCCCTTAATGGAACAGATTAACATTGATAAAGGAAGAGGAAGTTCTGGAATTAATTTTTTCAGAGCTCTCTATGGAATTGTTTGAATAATTCAGAAATAACGAGAAGGGAAACGAGGGTTCTGATATATTAAATTACATACATTTGAATATTTCATGACCTAATTAATATATAATAAGTTTTTTTATTTAGTAAAAGCAAGCGTTCATTATAATATTTAATTATCGCTTCCGATCATCGACAAATAATTAGACAATTTTTTACATGACATCAAAACACATTTCATACCTAAAGTCTACAATGTTATATATAATAGATATTGTTAATATTGAGATCTAAAAAAAAATAAGCTTCGGAAAATATTGTATAATATGTTAACTCTGAAAACTATTTATCGCATAACAACAACAATATTTACATTAGGCAAAAAAGATATGGCATCAGTACCCGTGCAGTCGAATGTGCTAAAACTAATAATAAATTGAAATTCATGGTACTATGTTCCATAAACATACGGAAGGTACAACTTTAGCAAAACCATTTCCCCAGCGATGGAACAAAAACCTGTATCGCATACATCCGATTATGACTCCCTAAACGAATCGAATAAACGTTGATCTACGCTTTGTCGCGCTGCCAGCAAAAACTGGCACGTGACAAGCTCAGTGACATACACTTTGAGTCTTATGCTATTGTAACACAGGCTACAGGCACACGAGGCTCACCCGACGCTCTAAGGAGGCCGTGACTCGAATTCTAACCTCCAGAAAAGTCCGTGCGAAAAATTGAATTGTGTACTTTGGGTGCCGAATTAATGTGAGTTTGTCTGTTTGGTATAATATAATAAAATACGCGATAACGGGCTTAGGCGGGTTTCAGGTGTATGGTTTTAATATATTTTATAGCTCATATTTAATATCAATTATACATATTTATATGATGTATATTCATATATACACACGTCCATGCATACTCTTAACAACCCTCCTTCTGATGTCTTGGGTAAATTAAATGTTATAGATTAATATATAAAGTGATTTGTCTTATCTATTATATAAAACATAACTGAACTTGATTAAAGTACTCTTTTATTTTATTCATAGTAAGCCTGTTATACTTAATTGGATTTTTCTCATATTATTATTAGAACATCATCATCCTTAATAAATAAACAAGTGTACATCATTTTACGAGATATAAGAAACATATTAATGATTCTTATATCTTAATATATCTAACACATTAATGAAGTTCCATGTTTACGTAGAACACCAAAATGTATTCCCGACTTTATCACCTATTCTCTTAAGTATCAACATTTGTCAGTAACGTGATAAGATAGGTTAGATGGATTATATTTTCGTAGTAGAATTCATCCCTGCTAATGAGATCCCTTTCGGTGTCGTTTATTGGCAATTCAATTATAGGATAAAGAACAAATTGCTGTAATTCGTAAGAGGCGGAACCCAGAAAATTCATTAGACGTGCCTTTCGCAACCAGCTCTCTGGCTCGGAATCGACACACACTTGAGCAAACTAATAACTCCTAAAGATTTTTTTATATAGATAAAAGGGTAATGAAATCGGGCGCCTTTCCGAAGATACCGGGTGATCGGTCCAAGCTTCGTTCACATCATGAATTCACTGCCCGACCTTCATAATATTACTCGCTCATCAGTCGGCACATTCGACAACGGCTCCTACTTTTTAGGAATAGAGTTAAAATTTCCTCGAAGAACACTCCCAGCACTTGACCCCGTCTATTGACGTTTGGGAAAGCGTAAGTCGAATCGCTCGGGCTGGAATGCAAATACAATTCTTTATGGAAGAGGTTGGAGAGCCGTAAACCTTCGAGATTGAGTCGCACTCTCCTATACCCTTTGTGCGGAAAGGTCCGGTAATGGAATCAGCTGGGGTGGAAATCTTCGGAATACCCACTTTGTATACAAAGCCTTGATACGGGCGAATATAATAGAATGTGAAAAAATTCTAATCACAATCGCAAATATTGTACTGTATATCAACCTATTGTTATGTGTTAACCAGGCGTTACGTGTTTCGTGCTTGTTTTAGATAATCTTTATTTTTATGATATTGAGCAAAGTAGCAAAGGAGTTTGCAGTCCACCTCATCAGCTCTAATTGTAACTCCAATAGTTAAGGGTTCTATCGGTTATATACGGGAAGCCGATCACATATACATTTCTACCCTTAAGCGCTGATAGCATGCTGGCATGCTATACATAAAAATGATAAGCATGGAAAAAATAACGTCTAAAAGTAATTATGTGCCTGCCTCGTTTTAAGAAGTCCTAACGAAATAAGAATTACTACAAGTAGCATCAATTTTATGATATTCTGCTTATATTAAAAAAAAAACGGAAAATCCTTTTAACCTAAGTCAACTACCTACTCGTATGAGAAGTTCACAATTCAATGCCTTTGATATTTTTTACTATAGCCTTTAAGACCTTGTCCTTTTTATACACAATGATCGTGTGTATTTATTTACAAATAACAGTTTTTATTATAAGCCCCTTTATACTTTCTATTTTTCATATATGCTGAAAGTATATTTTACAAAAATGAGTTTATGATTATACAGGAAGCTATCCCAAATATATTTTAATACGTTTCGGGTTGTTTGATCCAACATAATTGAAAAACCACTACAAGTGTGCTGCAAACAACAAGTCGCAACAACAAAATCTCTGAAGGAATTTGAGCCTCTTGATTTTTTTCTTGCTCCGAGCGAGATTCAGGTAAATGATTTGTTTGACCTCAACCGAATAATAAAGCGGAAAGTCGTTCGAATAATAAATAAATATTCAAAGGGTATAAAATATCAAGGCTTTATCTTTATCTATAGAAGTGAATCTGAAACACAACTTTGTATGATGGTGTAAACTTGAAAATAATAACAGTAAAAAATATGTGTTATATTCAGATTTTTTTTAGTTTTTTAACGTGAAAATATCTGACAAGGGTAAAGGCATTATAAGAAGCAAGAATAACTACACAAATATACCTGATTTATAATGACACAGTTTGGATCCTTGCGATATGAATCATCCTGTTAATTTTACGTCTCGCGAAAACTTTTCGATATTTTTAATGAATCGTCAGACATCTGGTAATTCCGCCTGCTCCTCTACTCGACGCGTATGAAGCACGGGCGCTTTGCGAAGCGATATCTCAATGGTCCTTCACCGCCTTTTAGCCCGCAATCGTCTCGAAACAATGGACCCCCATAGGGCAGCCACACAAAACACCCCGCGATTATGATTCGGTTGCTCTTTGTATACCCACCCACCGAAGCTAAGCGCTTGTATACGTGCATTGGCTTGTAGCTCTCTTTAATATTAAAATTCCTATTTCACTCTGAAATGCATACGTAGCCATTATTTCTGCAGTATGGACTGGCGAAACCTTTGTAAGCGGCTTGACTCAAAATGTGGAAGTTTTACTGTGGCGTTTCTCAAGGCTTATGGCTTGATCCTATGATGATATTACATATATTTTGTTTTTATAATATGAAAGTAGCAAACGAGCATGCAGTTCACCTGATGCTAAGTGGCCATTGGCCCCCATAGTCTGTAATCAATCCCAAATAATATCAGAATCTTGCCTGAGGCCACATATGCGTTGCTACCCCTGAAGACTAAGTTGGAATGCTTCGTATAAGTATATCGCCCTTAAAAGACCAGAATGTGTTCTGGTCTCTGAAATGTGTGGCATGCGCGTGGTAAGGGTGTGGCAACAGCGCATAACAGGCGGTGGATCCATGCTTCCGGAGTCGAACTACCAACAAGTTCTATCTACCTTTACCATACCATAATATATTGACATTTATAGACTTTATATTTTATTTTAAACCTTTTCATTTTATTTTTGCTTTATAGGCAATACAGTGCTCTTCAAAAATGATGTCACGTACCATAAAATCCACGAATTATGCAAACATCCATTAATACAATTAAAATTTCTTCGTAAAACAGTCAAACGGCGTTATTTCTGAATAAACGTTTCCTTCCAAATAATTCGCACCACAATTTGAGTTTCTTTCAACTGATTCCTTTGGCGGCTAATTGTAAGAGACAAAGACGCCGTTCGCAAATTACCAAGTCAACTTCGAAATGTCGATTCCATTTAGAATTGTTAATCAAATATTTTCATTTCTTCTTTGTTGTTATTTTATAATTCTTAGTGAAATATTTTGAAATTAGTCAAAATATTCCGATTCTCTCTAATAAAATTCTTAAAAAGAACCTAAATTGCTTTTAACTTCACATAATAATGTGTAGTAATCGCGTGATCATAGAATAAAGAATTATGAGTATATTATGTAGTTCATATGAATACAAGCACAATTGTATACATTCCTTATCACTTGCACGTGTGTGTGCGTAGGTTTGAATCTGTAACAAGCGAAAATGGCTGTAGTTTTAAAGAGCTCGCTAATCAAGAGGATAACGTTAAAACTGAACAATTACATGAAGTGCGCGCGTCGAACGTTGCTACAAAAGGCATTGATGGCTATAGGGGCTTAGTATAAGAGCTGAAGGGGCGAGATCGCTGAGGTTGCAGGCGACAGCGTCGAGTGATCCGTACGTCCTTGATTACTAAATTTTACAATAGCTGCTAAATTGACAGATTTATTCATTGTCTAGCCTTTGAGGGTCGTCGGCTTTTGGTTTTAAGTACTTTTATAAAAGTCAAAGGGGAAATCATTAAATTATTATATAAAAAATATGTTTCAGTATTGTTAAAATAATTTTGTTAGTGTTAAAAATGCACATATCATTTGCACAAGAATTTATTAAATTTGTCTTGTTTTCATTTTATTTATTATTTTTTATCTATTTTGTAATCAAACAATTCACTTTATAAATACAAAATGTTTCTTAAATATTATACATATGAATAACATAGTTTCCACTGTTATTTTGCTTTGTAAACAATTTTGTTTATTAGGTTCATGACGTAAAGTCTGAGCTAAAGTTTTGGATTTATTATTCCTTCTTATTTTAGGTATAATGAAAAATCTTTTAAATCACCTGAAAGATTGCGCCGGTGGTTGCCAAAACTTTATCAATATTGTATCGTTCATCTACAATAGCAACGTTATGAGCTAAAGTTAATAGAATAATAAAGTTTCTCGACTTTCGTCTTGCTTTTATGTAAAAACTTTTTATTTATTTTGCTCCTTTCATTTTCCACTCTGTTAACTACTAGTCAACTAGTTAACAACTTGTTTATTTGACTTTAACTCAACAACAACGTTTAACAGTAGAAAAAGTTCATGTAACAAGTATCGCGATGTGTTGTATTTTTAAATCTAAAAACTGTGTATCTTATGTTCTGATATAAAATGTATAGTACGAGGGAGTGACCTATGAAAGTAAAAGACATATACAGTTTTGATAAAAATGCAGTTTTGTTTCATACGCAGTCCTGGACGGTATAAATTATCCTACATCACTGAAATACCTATAAACATTTGCAGTGCCTTATTTTCTTAAGAATAAAATAAAATAAATCTTAAACACAAATAGTTTGCTTCAAACTGGTTAGCGAAACTTATAATAACTCATTTTGACTTGTTGTTTCCGCTTAAAAAGTTTATGCAATGGAATATTTAAGTTCCTTAAAAATATATTATGCAAAGGTCGGAAGCAACAGCTGCGGCGTATTACGCGTTTCCGAGTAATTAGCTCTCTGGGAACCGCGAGCGGGCCAAGTCCTTCATAATCTCATACTCCGAACCTAACCGTAACACTGGTGCTGGTTTAAATAATACTAAACGTGGTTAAAGAGGGATTCCTCGAGGCCCGCTTACGCCATGTGATGACGCCACGCCGCGGCATACGACGACTTTCAAAGTCAAAGTCAAAATGTGGTTAGTTAGCAATCGTGTAATGTTAAAAGCTTTTATTTAACTTGCAATGTATGTTTGTACAATTGTTTTTTGGGTGGAATCTTTGAACTCAATTTTGAAGTGAATATCTTCAACCGAGTGATCTGAAATTATCTATACACGTTTAGTTTGGGTGATAATGTACGATAAGGTACGTGACGTCATTCTAAATCCCGCCATATTGGATTTCATTAATAATTATTCCGCCATCGTAGATGGCAGAATAATTATTTTTAATGCACTTCTACGACATGGGTATCAAACGAAAGGGCTCGTTGAGAGCATCTCGAAAAATAATGTGACATCATTCTAAATCGAATAAAATAAATATTGGATCATATAAATCATGGATCGTTCGAAATTAACCGGCAAACGACCTTGCAACAATGATGCGTTGAATGAGATGAACAGACTAAGAAACCTAGCCAGCGGTAACTAAAAAGTAAAAAATAAATTAAAAGCAAAAAAAAACTTAAAACAAAAGCTTTTGTTTAAACGCTCTAAAAAGAACAAAATAAAACTTTCCTTTTAAATTTTAACTATGAACTTACAACCTCATTATACACAACTTATATGATCATAAAAGCTTGTCGCGCGATTTCTTGTGTAAATAAACTAGTACCTACTTATTGATGCATGTAAAATCTGTTAAGTCTGAATTAATAAAATTTCAATTTAATTAAATATTGATCATCGCGACAAGCCTTTATGATCACACCATCATATCATGTTTGACCTTAATTAATTATGAATTGCTAAAAAAGGATGATTATTAAGTAGATAAAATTTAGATTTTCACATCCATTTAATAAAAATTAATTCCACAATGGATCTCAAAGGTGTGTGAAGTCTACCAAGTCGTACTATGACCTACAGCTCTCTCATTCTGAGAGAAGACCCATGCCCAGCAGTGGGACAGTAATGGATTGACGATGACGATGAATTCTACAATTACTCTATTTAGAGTTAAAGCTATTTAGCTTAAAGACAAAATTAATGTCAATCAACACTACCATTACTCATATAAAATCAATCCGTAGCACGCTGTATCAGCAGTGAGTGATTAGTAATTTGATTCTATGTAGCTGCAACTCTTATTGTTGAACCCGGCGTAGCATACATCGGGTTAGCGTAGAGATGTTTGCTGCTTTGGTAAATGTCAATGAAAATGTACGGATTTTTCAGGTGCTGAAAAGTATACAAACAAGTTAAGTGATATCTTGATGTTAGTTTTATCTACAAAATGGTTTTGACAAGTAGCGAGCAATAAATTTAGAGCTTTGCTTCGAGTTGGGGTGTTTGTCTACGTAAATAAATATCCATAGCAACCACAACAAAGGAAATCCGTGTATAGAAAGCGTTACATTTATAATTACATAAAAAAATATTATATAGAAGGAGCTAGTGAGCCGTCCGTGGACATTTGTTATCAACCCCTGATAGGACTATGACAAAGTACTAAGTTGGAACGCTTCAGATAAGTGTGTCTACGTACTTTCCACACCCTTCAATCTAGCAAACAGCAACGCATAACGCTGATTATATTATGTAGAAATAGATGTGAGGGTAGTGTCTCCGGATTCGAACCACAAAGGGTTCTACAACTTTTAATTACATCTCACCTACCATCGAGATTAATCTTGCTAATATTTAATATTAATGGGCATTAATAAACTGACAGTATTTTTAGGTAAATTTGCGCTGTTCCCGATTTTCAAGCACCACTGGACTACGAGTTTCTTTTTCAATATATACAGTTTACTCTAACATTGACAAAACAGATCCGTTCATTTGAAAGGAAAACACGTTTTTAATTTAGCGCGATTTATACGACAAACAGAGCAAAATTGGAACTCACGAAAAATAAAGTGATTATTTCAAGATGGCGGGCCTGATTCCATCATTTTGTCCGGGAAATGAGGAATTCGATTCGCATGAAAATAAATTACTTGAATCCGATTACGGGGAAATTACTATTAGGAGAATGTCTGTTAGCTCAAATGTTGACCTTTCTACGGATTTTCTAACTGAGATAGATGCTGCTAAACGTGTTTACTTATTTATTTTGTAATAAACGGTAATGGTTAACAATCAAAGTCGCCAAAAACTACAGACTAGTCAGAGATATATATTTTTGAAAATTAGATTTTATAAATATGGTATTGTTTTACGATCAGATTTAATAATTTATTATCCACGAATGGACATCAATTTTCGATTAACGAATCAATTAACGATCAATAATACCCTATTATAAATGTCGATGTCTCCTGTCTTTTTTCTCTCTTGTATGACTATCTCTTGGTAGTTTGAAGTTCTCTCTATAATCTTCTCTTGAAGTTCTTGTATCAATATTCTTGTTGTTCTTAGTTATTCTTGGTGTAATTTCACTTTCTAGTCCATTCTTTGTCTTTTTAATAAGGTCGATTGGTTCGCACAGTTCAAATCCCACCATTTTCTCAGTTCGTCCGGTTCCTACATCAGTGTTAATGTGTTTTCCTTAAGCTCTTTATTTAAAAAAAAACGTATCTTACTAATTACCATTAAAAATGGCGATATCAAGTACACGCGCTCATATTTGCAACGAATAGAGAACTGTTTTTCTTTGGGAAGTGGTTTACAAAAGCGCTACGCCGCCAATTTTCAATACATGTGAAGGTAGCTAAAACTTTTTAAAGTAGATTTTCCCCCTGCGGCCATTTTCACCCGTAGCGGTTATTACATATCGACTTGCTCCATTGCTACCAAGCAGGCGAGAGGCGATAAGCGTACACTTAAATACGCAAATGATATATACGCAATGGGACTCGCAAAAAATTACGGACTTAAGTCTGGTATAAGCAGACGTTTCAGTTGAATTCTGACATAGTCTAGGTTTTTGTGTGCAATTGGGCTTATACGGGTATTGTCTTTAAATACATTATAATTTACCGTCAACCCATTATTGTCCCACTGCTGGGCACGGGTCTTCTCTCGGATTGAGAGAGCTTCAGACCATAGTCCACCGCGCTGGCCAAGTGCGAATTGGTAGACTTCACACACCTTTGAGAACT
>DWTU01002887.1:0-10961 GCA_018251515.1 Cecropterus confusis
TGTCTCTTACCTGTCGCATTTCCGTTGCATCAGGTTTGAAATCACAACGATTCTAAAGAAGTTTCACTTCAAAAAGTGTAACTGACAATTTGTAAGTGCCCCCGTAGGCTTATACAAAATAAAGACATTTCATTGACGATGTGGGAAGGCCCATAGATCCGCGTGTTTATGTATCTGTTTTTATCTGCATATGTCCGTGGCACCCACAATAAATAAATTTGAATGTACGAGCTGTATATGGATGTAGAAAATATTACTCTCTAGTGATATATAATTGGATTATTAAGTGTTCATTTATCTATGCTCTGGGGGTTTCTTACTTACAATTTTAGGCCTTTATAGCGTAGTATACCAGTTAATAGTCGATTTCGATTGATTTATCCTATTTAACTTATGAATAAACTTCGCTAACATGACTAATACGCGAATTGTCTGTACTCGTTTTGATTTTCAAACAACCGTAGATGATAAATACATATTTGTTTATGCTGATGAACTTTTAATAAAACGTTCTTAAATCGGTCAATAGTTCTCAACCATTTATGACACCCTTCATTCAAATGTTTATTGGTGTCATGGTTAAGAAAGTTGGGACGGCAATAAAAGGATCTTTAATATCCATTGTGTTGGCCGTGAACCCACCCTCATAAAATCAATAGATTGGGGACATTGTAGAACGGACAATTAGTATAAGTGTACTCGAGCTGAAGAGTATTGAAACAGTGTATGTAGTAGATGAATAAATTAAGAGAGAGAGAAAAATTCCGGCTAAGCGATAAATGTTTTTAATATATGTTTGAAGTATTAAACATGCAGTACACCTGATGGTAAGTGGTCACTGCGACCCAAAGACACTTATGAGCAACTTCATATAGAACAATGGATCTAACTGAAACCAAGATGTGTTCCTTCCAATTACTAAGAGGGTTTGGCTTATATGAAAATGAGCCGGCAGCTACCCTTGCACCGAAACAATTCTTATTCACTCTAGAAATAGGTGAACTTCTTTTTTTTATAGCATGGAAGTAGCAAACGAGCATGCAACCCATATGGTAAGTGGCTACTTCCGCCCATGGATATCTGTAATCGACCCTAGGTAAGATCTAGACTAAGATGGAATGCCTTGGAAAAGTATGTCTCCATTGCGCTGTTCTGCTGTTCTCCATGCGCTGTTATTAGGCAGATATAGGTGAGGCGGTGGGGCCTCCGGAGTCGAAACACAAAGAGTTCTACCATCATAAAAAGTTGATGCTACCTACACGGTAGAAACAACGCCTTGCATTAAAGACTTCCATATACAAATGACAATAGGTGACATCTTAGCGTTAGTTTAGTCAACTACGTCATTTAGTTAGGTTTAAATAAAACGGAGCTAAACCTAACCTGTAACACACAATTTATTAGTACTAAATCTAAGAGTAGATGAGGTCGTTAACCCAGGACACACTAGAATTCTAGGCCTTAACGAGCTTTGTCAAACATTGCTCGGAATTAGACTCACACCACGAACCAGTCAAATATTTGATCAAAGTTGTACCCGCTATCAAACTCTACGCACGTTGCAAAGTAAATTAATTAGCCATTTAAACTAATTAACTATTTTGGACCCTAAAGTCTAAGACATGTTGAAATGAAATTTAAGATCAAAATACTGTTTTTAGAATAATGCGTTTAATCGAATTTGAAATGTTATTAATATCCATCTATAAAAAGATGTGAATATAACATTGCGTAATTGTTAATGTTTAAATTTTAAAGTGAAAGTGTAAAAATTCTATAAATAAGTATTGATTGCACATAAAACTTTTTAAACAATTGAAAAACTGACATTTTATTCCGATTTACTAATAACATTTTTCTTTTTGTTTCAGGCCGTCGTTATGTGCAATAATTTCACTTCAAAATCGAACAAATCAGCAGATGAGGGAATGACGCAAAGTCAGCAATCTGTGAGAACTTTAATATGTGACGGACGACAAAGTGAACCTGTTGCGTAGTTTAGGTTAGGTTAAGTTAGGATATTTTAATTTTATAGTTGACATATCATTTATTTACAATAAAGAGAAATCCTGTATATGCAATTATTATTACATCTAGGAATTTGAATTAATTGAATAATACCGACTTGTAAAGTGGACAGACAAAATTATAACTTAGGAGGTTTAGAAAATTCGGATGAACAGTTACACATGATAAATATCAAACTCATTTAGTCTACTGTGTGTATAATTTAAAAACCCATGAGTTAGGGTATTCAGGGTCTTGGCAACTAATTAACTAAACATACCTGGCCTGCCGCATACGTGGTCGACGAGAATACGCATACAGTCAGTCGTTATCGATATATGTAATCGTTTTCTAGTTTCGCCGATTGACTGGTCATCTGTGAATAGTCGCAAATCGATTGTTTAGTCGAGGTAATACACATTGAACTGTCGGTCGATACCTTTGCTATTTTGTTAAAATTCCAATATATCTTAAATGTACAAATAAACATTTTCGACTATAAGTTAAACACGACTTAAGTTATAAATGTGGTAGGCATTAGTGGTTTACCTCAATGCTCATACAACATTTTATATTTAAATTTATACGAATAGACGGTATTAAGTACCATTCGGGAAGCTACGAAAAAGGTCGTGGGTTCAGTGTCCGGTAGGTGAAAGTATCTTAGTGTAGTTTAGAATATCGTTTAGATCTAAGTCGCTGACAATGGCACTACTAAAGAAAACCCTCTGTTAACTTTTTTTATATTACTGTGCAACCAAGTAAGTGTAAGTGACTACTGCCATCCATTGACATCTGTAATTAACCTCTGATAATATCAGAGTCTTACCTGAGGTTCGCCACAGATGCGTTGTTACTCCTGAGGACTAAGTTGGAACGCCTCAGATAATTATGTCTCCCTTACTACACCCTTCAGACCAAAAGACAGCAGCCCATAACGCTGCTGTTATAACGTCTATAGTTTACACCAGTGATTACCACAGTGGTCCAGATGGACCCCCTGGGGTCTGTAGGAGACTCAATCGGTGTCTACGTAGGCGTGAATAAAAATTGGAAATATGGGAATGTGATATAAATGTAACAAAGAGGGGGCCTCCGAAACCAGAAAATTTTAAAGGGGTCTACAAGAAAAAATAGTTTGGGAACCTCTGGTTTACACCTATGATACTATAGCACTGTAATGTAATATATTCCACGGTAGAATATATGGTGCTACGATTCGTGGGCAGCAGACCGTTAAAGGTTGAGGTTTAGTTGCGGCGCTACACCGCTAATGCGGGTATTTATAGGGGTTTATTTCTTGCTAGTTGCTCCGCCATGAATTCAGGAATGGTGTTTACTGGATCACATAAAAACTTGATTGCACTTTACATAAATTCCGCTCTATTTAACTTGTTTAGAATTAGAATAGTTAAGTGTGATTAACATTATTGTTGCCGGTTATAGCTTTTGTACTAACCGGTTGTAGTACCAGGGGTTGATTTGAGTGCTGTAATGTGATGTGTTTGAGAATATTGCATTACAGTAAATTATATTACTGTATTTAATTTTCAGGTTTATTTATTTTCACATCTTGTAATAATCTAAACAATATGGATACGCAAATTATTACATGTTAATTAAGAATAAGAACATTTGTACGTTTAGGCAATTTTTCCACGTTTCAATTTCAAGGTGCACTAGCATGGCTCAAATAGGGAGGTATCATGGCCAGAAATATTCTAAGTGTGAAGCAGTTCTTACGTTTTGGTGGCAAAGCGTGGTTGCCGGCTCAATTTCATATAAGACAACCATCGTAGTCTCTGGGAGGAGCAACGCTCAGTGATTGACTTCAGATTGAGAGCCCTTGTCCTATACAGTTGCTTACAGATGTCCATGTCACTAGCAGTGACTACTTTCCTTTTGACGGACAGTATGTTCAATCTTGTAAAATTAGTAACATTGTTAAAAACATTAAAACAAAAAGCCCGACTGCTTTAAACTTATATTTAATTTAACGCTTTATATATGAATTTGGGTCAAAATAGTTAAGTAAAAGTTTTATAGTATATATATTTTCAGAATGTTCATTTACTAGCTTTCATTTGAAAGCCATATTGTTGGAATAGTAAAAAAGTCGTTCATTCTTCCCTGTTTTCCTTATATATGCAGGCGCCATTTTTTACAAATCATATAGCTTTTGTCACTTTTCAAACGATTCGAATAATATGTCAAACGTCACGATCCGTCAAGCCGTTTGACCTGTAGCGCGTGCCAAAGAAATGGACATACATACAAACAAACATACATATATATACGCTCGAAAAACATTAACCTCCTTCCACCTTCCGCAGTCGGGTAAAATTATATATCTTATATTAATCGTGTTTTATGTTTATATGGTTATCAGACGTCTTTTTACCTTATTTATAATAACTGTACTGCAGTATATAATTTAACATATTTAAGGGTTGTTAAACTACCATATAAAAAGCATGTTGATGTATTTCATAAAGTATATTTCGGAAAATTATACGTTGTGTTTTTTCGCAATTAAATAGACCCGCCTATCGAGTTCTTTTGCGAGGAATATCCTACTTCGTAATTGGAACATTTCTCTGCGGAAAAAGTGAAATGAAACCGTATAACACAGATTTTTCTGCAATTCTTAGAAAAATGTTTTTATTTCATTGCTCGACAAAAGCTGGAAAATAAAAACGGAAGTGACGTTTTTAATAGGATTGTGAACTTGATTATTCAAATTCCCCTTGAAGTTACGTTAGCCTGAGGGTTGAATTATAATATTAAAATAATTTATTGTTTCTTTTGTTTAGGTTCCAATGTACATTAAAAAAGTCTTTGGTATTTACACATTTTGTATTTTGCATAATATGCAGCATATTACAGCTAATACAATGCAGCACGAAAAAAAACTTAACACTCATACTAACGCTCCTTTTTCTTATCTATACAGTAATAAGCTTTGGTGCAATCCGTAATAGTCGGTTGTTTAACTTCAAATTAGAAATGCTATCTGAAGTCGATTCCAGAGACTGACCCACTAATTTCTTGCGCGTTACAACATTACAATACATAAGCTTGGCACTGTACATTACAAAAGTTGTCGGGGTGATGTTGTTCTAAATAAATAAAGCAGATTCTTCCATGAATGCAACGAAAAAAAAAAGACACATTCTACACTCCCCACACTAGGATTTTTTCCAGTGTCGTGGGTATCATGGACACACAAAGACGATACAAAAACACCCAGACCCAGATCAGCATCTAAACTCGTCATTCAGATGTCTGGTCTGGCCGGGAATCGAACCCGGAACCCACTGCGTCAGACCGGTACGGTGACCGCTCCGCCACGCGGGTTGTCACATATAATTAAATCTAATAACACTATAAGCTACATTATTTTATATTGTTCTGCGGCGGTTGGAAAAAATATTTTTATATTGCCGCCTGAGGGATTAAATACACATTGTGATTGTTCTATCTGTGGTTATGTGTACACGATATTGTTTTCACAATTAAGCAAACACTCGATTTTGTGTTTACTTATGATAACAGGGGATATTAAAATAATGTATCTTACTAAATATTTATTTAGGACAAATTGAATTCAAAATTAAAGCACTTCGCTGCTTCATCTCATTTATGTTTTGTATTTTAATACATGATATATTCAGTTACAAGTGTTGAACTTGTAAGATAAATAGACCTTACGTACCTTTGTTAAAAGTAGTAGAGGTAGATTTTTCGTTTTATATAAGAGTAGTAAATCTGTCCTAAGGCGCCTTTTTCCTGTCACGCGGGTCTGTGTCCACGGTTGCATACGCACGATCTGATTGTTTTTCTGCCATGCGCACCACATGCTCGTGTATCGTAAAGGGACCACAGAGAGTTAATGTAAGTGTGAGGATGGGACGTGCGGGCGTAAACACGCGCGACAGGAAAAAGGCAGACACAGTTTTTATAGCCGCTGCATCATGAAATTTCTCTAGGCGACATTACATCAAATTATAAATAAACAAACGTCATTTTTTTGTTTTAGGTTTAGTTAAGTTTATGAAGACAATTAAGAAACAACCGAAGATAAAGTTTTGAGTCCGTAAAAATATACCTAAATACCTATTTTGTCTGAATATCTAGAAGGTACAAAGATTGTTACATTAATTTTGTAATACGTACACTTTTGTTACATAATATGCTAATTCAGTGAAATTAAGTCGTAAAGGGAAATGTGCAGAGAACAATTTCCATCAGATATCTCCGTTATCACGTGACCCGTAGGACCTGTCACGAACTAACAAGGATGTAAGAGATCTAAAATAAGGGTACGAGGTCCTATTTTCCGAGAACGTAAGATTGAATGGATTAGGGTCTACAAGTAGCAAAAAAATCTGGATTTTACTAACAAAGTACCTTGTTATACTTATGCTATTTCGCGTTATACAAGTAAACAATAATGTAAGTGATAATCTAAACACGGCTACTTCAGAATTATGTTTAAAATATTGAGTTACATTTACCAACATTACTCGTATGCGTATAATTTAATATGTTTTTTTATTTACGCTGATACAAAAAGGTCCATTTGGGATGTTACAAATAATAGTTTTAGAGTCGCAATATTCCGCTACGTGTCCTCATATACCTAAAATATCATTACTTTGACCTACGGCGCCCTGTCCCGAGAAATAACATCCGCGGGGACCAATTCCGGGTCACTATCATGTCATATTTACTTTGTTATCAAAGTTATGATGAATTTGTAGGTGTCACATTAACTGGAAAAGTATTGTAAAAATTTGGATTTATTTTGCATGTTTAGGAACCGTTTAAATCATCGCAGTTTTATCAAATCACTTTGAAACTTTAGCTCATCTATACCTCCGCATTGTTTATTGTGGTCACATTAATTTAATTAAATACATGATTTATTCATCCATCGATCGGTCAATTCTCTGACACATATTTGACATTTATAATAAGTAAATAAGTGATGAAAAAAAAACACAACAAACCTATGTTAATTTCGTAGTCACTAAAGCGATCTGTGACACAAAATAGAACGGACAGCGTGTATAGGTTGTCATGGAAAATTGAATTCCAACTTCAAATCGTTATCAACGGACGCATGTCAGAACAGAACTGGGCCACTCTGTGACATGACATGTGCATAAGGTTGGACGTGTGCTGAAAATATAAAGACGTGGTTGCGGGTTGTTAATATATTGCGTTGGTTGTTTACAATGTTGGTTGCTGAGTGTCACAGTATTCATGACTGGTGGACGGACTGTAAGTAAAAAATGTATGTATACATTTATCTCATCAAGATTCATGTGTAACTTTGGGTTTTGTTTTATCTTTTTATTTTTCCGTATACTTTAGTTTTCGGAGCTTAAAGAAGATAGTAAGTACTGTATTTGGTAATATATGCACATAAACAAAAGATCGCAAGAAAATCTATATGATCGAAGATTCCCTGAAGAAAGCTCTCAAGGTATATAGAGTTTCAAGACGTGGTTTAAACTCTTTTAATTCCATGAAAAGACATTCACTAGCGTTAAAACACAAATAGGTCGTGATTCAGTATTTTATAGGCAAACACTATGTTATATAGATGGTACATACCGTAAATATTGTTTCCCAGCTCTCGATAGCAGCTGCGCTGCGCCGGATCCAATAAGCTCGAGTGTCGTTCAGCGTCGATCTCCAATTTAACGTAAACTTTGATATGTAATGTTCGCTATCTAAATGTGTATTGAATTTATGAAGTATGCAGAAAACTTATAATAGTGTGGCTGTGCCCTGTGGTTCCTCTCACGTTTCAAAAAAGGTTACATAACCTTAAATTGTAAGAACTTGTAATAAATAGATGGATTTTTTACATAATCATTCAATGTTTCCTTCTTTCAAAATGCAGACTATAATTAGACTATAATTAAATTGTCATGCTATAAATTAAATGCAGTACATTTGGCTTAATGCGATGTCAAATATGGACGATAATAATAATAATATATAAATGTCTATCGTTACTTATTCTCAGGCCTACAAACTAAATTTTATTGCAAATATATGCGATGTACACATACACGTTACTTTAATTTTTCTTTAATTTATGGATTTCTCAAATGACCGTAGAAACAGTCGCAACAATATTCCATGATACTTATTGCGGATTATTTATATTCTATTCTTACGATCGAAGGAGGGCAATTTTTTCGCTTTTCGAGCGTATTTAAGTTTGTGCGAATGTCCGTTTCTTTGGCATGCCCTACAGCCCAAACGGCTAGATGGATTGTGACACTTGAAGGTGGTAGAACTCATTGTGGTTCGACTCCAGAAGCACCACTGCCACACCTATTTATGCCTAATGACAGTAGTGTTAAGCGCTGCTATGTTTTGGTCTTAAGGGTGTGGTAAGGGAGACATACTTATCCGACACGTTTCAACCTAGTCCTCTGGAGTAGCAACGTATTTGTAGCCAATCTCAGGTAAGACTCAGATCTTATCTGTGGATGATTGTAAATGAGCGGCATGAGCCATTTACCATCAGGTGGACTCCGTTCTCTATCTTTGATTCAACCCCATTTCTGTCGTAGAGAACAAATCTGGATCTTCTATTTGTTGTAAGCACCCATCCATTTTATGCCCCATCATTATTTTTACGGTCCATAATCCTCCCCGATATTTCATTAAGAAAACTTCAACCATGAACTCGTAAAAATCCGTGTCCATCCAATCTGTTCCTGTTGGACCTTATCGCTTTGCTATAAAGACTATTTCGAATATAATAAGCTCATCGTAATGTCAAAGGTAATCGTTTTATTGTCTACGTCTTAAGACGATTCTTGGAAGCGAAGTTAAAAAAAAAAACTAGGAGAGTGCATACTAGAGCGATTCTTATCATTTAATAAGATCTTCTTTCGAGCGATTTTTTTAAATATAAGATGCACTACCAAACGAGCACTCCGTCGATCTGATGGTACTACCGCTATGTGACATCTGTAAGCAATTTCATATATAACAGAGGTTCTATCTGAACCCCTGTTATGTATAAAGGTAATATATCTGGTTCCACCACCTGGTGAAATTAGTAAATTAATCCATTCCGTGTTTATTAAAAAAAACGCTGTAATTAACCCCGGTCTACTCTTAATTAAACGGTCTGTTGTCAATAGGATTACCGCGATCGTTTTTACGATAAATAATGGTAATTGGAAAATATTCATTACTCATAATTAATTGGTAATTGTCGTTGGAATTAATATTCTTTGAGGTTAGGTAGGTATGCCTATACACTACTTCTACTTAATTCTTCTCAGCTGATACTATTGGATGGGTTAATGGGAGTATAAATAACCTAATGACTAAGACTGAGTGTTCGTTTCAATGCATTACTAAATATCTGTAGATAATCTATATCTGTATCTATAGACACACATAATAAAACTATAAAAGAGTTCAATTCTGTACATTGAATAAAAACTAAAAAAATAGCCCTAGGGGACTTCATACAAGTAACATCAGCCAAAAAAATCATTTTGAATTTCCCGTCTGTTTGTTTGTTGTGCGGATTTAACTCAAAAAATACTGATCAGATTTTGATGTAACATTTTTTTTGTTAGAAAGCTTAGCCTTCGGCAACTTATAGGCTATGATATATTTTGTAAATTTTTGTCTCTCTGTCTGTTGTCCGGCTTCAACGCAAAAACTATTGGACAGTAGCAAGCGTTGTTTTCTCACTGTCTCCTTGCCATAGAGTAACTTGAATATCAGGTTTAGAAATTATTGCCAGAGCCATCTATTGACTGCCTTTCAATTATATAGTAGAGACACTGATAAGTTTAGAGGTGCAATGTGATGTCGCAAATAAACACATTTTCTTGCGCTTTTATAGCAAACGATGCCTACACCCTATGAGATAGATTAAAGAAATGTGTATTTTTCGTATTTTTTTTTAGTTCTCGAACTTTTACACATTATTTAATTTGGCGCTACGAAGTTCGCCTGGTCAGCTAGTACTAAATAAAAATATATAAAAAATAGCAACACGCATGCATGCACGCATGCATGCGTCTGCTCCGGGTCTCTCATATGTTGCGGTTGTGTTGACATAAGAGCGGGTGGTAAGGATTTTTGGGCCTTGAGTGATTTCCTCATTATCGGGCAATTCACAAGGTGGTCGAATACCCCTGGATCCGGATACATAATAATACAAATTCATTAAAAATTACATAATATAATGTAATATATATTTACCAACCTCACTGTTTAGTGGATTTAAAACGATGACCATTTTACTTTGAGCATGCCCATTTTCATATTTCTATCGTTTTGACTGTCGCGGTGAGACGCATCAACCGTGGTTATACTTATTGCTTTTTGATGAAGAAGAGAATATAATGGAACTAAAGAATTAAGTATTCAAATGAAAGGAAAAAGAAATGTTAAATTTATATTCTTCAGTTTCTTGAGAGACAATGTCTTATGAAGTAACAAGAATTTTCTCGTTTTTTTTGACTCTATAATAATGTAGAATAGTCTTAAATGTATTTTTATTACAGGTATTTTTAGTATTTATTAAATATTGGTACTATTCTTGGACACGGGTTTCCTCTTAGACTGCTAAAGTACTCGTACCATAGTGCCATCTACATATATCACTGTCCAAGCGAGGAAGTAAACTTTCACACATCTTAGAGAAATGTAATTTTACTCCCAGATAAGATATAATCAAAATACTAGCTTCTTACCAAATGCACATGGAAGTATATACGTTACTGATAACAAAACATCAATTACATTTTTTTTGTCTGCCTGTCTGTTTGTTCTGGATAATCTTTGGAACCACTGGATCGATTTTGACGGGACTATCACAGTTGGAAAGCTGATGTCATAAAGCGTAACTTAGGCTACTTCTTTTCTAGAAAAAGTACTTCCGCCCAAAAAAGTAAAAC
>DWTU01002888.1:0-10960 GCA_018251515.1 Cecropterus confusis
CCCCATCGGTTGTCTGTCCTACGAACGATGTGGCCTGCCCATTGCCACTTCAGCTTACTAATTCTGAGAGCTATGTCAGTAACTTTTGTTCTCCTACGGATTTCGTCATTGCGGACTCTGTCGCGTAGGGAAATACCAAGCATAGCTCTCTCCATAGCTCGCTGTAATATTTATATTCTGATTTAGAATCTAACAAAGGATGCAGTGCACTTACAAAATGGCAGGACCAATATGATTTGATGTAGTACTACCGTTACATCTATTATTACTATTGTAGTACTATCGACGACCCACGTGGTGGAGCGGTCACTATATCGGTCTGACGCGCAGTGAGTCCCGGGTCCGATCTCCAGCCAGACAGACATCTGTATGATCAGTTTAGATTTCTGCTCTGGGTCTGGGTGTATGGGTCTGGGACACAGGAGAAAATCCTACTCTGGGGGCTATGAGTGTAGAAAGCGTTATGTTTATGTTTATATTCCGTGCTGTTTAAGCGTTTTGAACGAAAGGTGTGTATTCCAGCTGAAGTAAATTCAGGCGATCATCTTAGTGCTCACGTGTGGTAACGCATCTGTAATTGATTTTAGAACCCCCGTTCTATTTGGAGTTGATTACAGATGTCCAGGGCGGCTGTGACCACTTATAATCAGATGCTGTTCGTTTGCACCTTAAATATTGTGAAAAACCCACAGATCAATAATTTGCCGCTCATATCATTACGATATTAATCATACCTATTATGTTTAATTTAAAACACGTCTCAATTATATTGAAGGCAAAATCAATAATATATTGAATAGATGTTGCAATAGTCACTTATATGAAACCAAGCTCCACACTAGAGATGGTGGTGTAACTAATCTATTTTCTATCCTAACACTGTTCCAGTGGCAACATTAACCTGTCATACCTGGTGTAAGTTATAAGATGATAACCATAAAGCAAGGCAAAAGGTCACTACTGAAATATTATTTTGGCGACTAGCCCGGAGAGCAAGACCAACTTATGGTTAACGTGGTCGTTGAGATATAGGGTCAGGTTTAGTTAAATATAGGCTCTAGGCGAGATTATGCTAGTGTTATCTAAATTAAAATTCAATTGTTTTTGTTCGAGCTCTATGCATCTGTTTTTGCTCCAGTATTTCATGCTACACGCTTTCTACGCTCTTATTAGATAATACATTTTTAGATATCATAGCATTAAAAATTAGTAGCAGTATAAATGTAAATTAACTATTACCAGTAATTATTTTTTAACAAAATTACAGAATAATTTAATAAAAAAATATAAATGTGTTAGTTTGTCAAAGATTATCATATTTTTATAATTGCCAAGGCCAACATTACGCAATATTATAGGAAAAAATACGCCAGGGAATTACCAAATTTTAATTAATTATTTATTATTGTAACATTTGAATGGTTTTGGTTCGATGATTCAACTATATAGAGGATGTGATAACGGCTGGTATCCGTTTATCATCGTCTGTGATATTTAAGCTAGCTATTAAATGTGAAATCACGAGGTGAAATATAGCCACGAATTGGTCACTAATATGTTTATTACCTGAGCTTTCGCCAGCAAGAAAAGGTAGAGCAGACTTGCTACTTTAGTGCGATTTGCCAATTTACATGCGATTATTGTATGACATTATTAAAATTAATCGAATACAGTTCTTGTTAAAACCTTGTTGTATTTATAAAAGTCTATATTTATTTAGTATATATTTTTACATTGTAGAAATTTAAGAGTCGTTTATTGACCTATTATTAGTATCGCTTTGCAAAGGGTTTAATAACTATAATCATATGGATTTAATGTAATACTGATTATAATAATTTACTATCACAAAGCTACGTTGCCATGCACATAAATATGCGAATTATTAACGCAGGAAGTTTTAAATTATGTGAGTTTGTGTGTGTTTGAGTAATATATACTTACAGTTACTATTATCGAATGTGTAAGAATGTGCCAGATTCGTGGAGGAATTTGGTAGCATTACATTTACGACCTACAATTCGGACTGTCCTATTATAAAGAAGAGTCTTCTTCATAATAGGATTGAATCAGCTTGAGATAAATGATTTGATAGTTGAAAGTTACTTGTTCTTGCAAATCGTCTAACTTAAGAATCAGCATCTAAAAGCAGCCAGTCTGCACAACCTCTTAGTGCGGAAGTTAATATGTTACCCTTGAAGACATCGGGTGCCTTCCTTGAGAAATTTACAGTTTCTAAAATCCCACCGTCTTTTCTTTTAAATGTTTGCGCTCGTTACTCTTGCTTACTAGCACTAATTCGTTTTCTCGTTTTAAAATGATAGTGTACTAATGTAATAAAGGTGGGCGGTCAATTTTCATCGTCCACATAACGAGCTAGTTAATAGTTTGTGATATTAGTGTTATCGTATAAACTGATACTGAAATTTATTAGTGGAATATTAGAGTAATTTAGATTGTAATACTATAATAGACTCTTCATATTTTTTACATTCTTATAACAATTGCAAGTAGCAGCAGGATTTCAAGAGTTTTTTGACATGTGTACAACTATTAATTTTATTATTATGTCTGAACGGTAATTGTACTCTATATATGATATTGCCACTCAAAATGGCTATTGCAATTTGAATCTATTGTAATTCTTCGAGTGTCATTTTGATAATTATATCAATATTTACTAATTATATGACATTTATCATTATTTACTCTATTCGTTATTTTTATGTCATTTTGTTTATTTTTTCCTATTAAAATCAAAGTTATTGTTGGTTTAATTTCTAATTGGTTCCTGACACAATTTATTGTTTTACATATTTTTTTCCATCTTTCATATCCGGGTCATTCTTAAACCTAGATTTAGTTTCGTCTTAATGTTGATAGGTGCTTCAGGCTCCATTCAAGTAAGAAGCTCTGGTTTGTACTTCCATTGTTAAAATAAATTGTTTTCTAACAAAAACGACAACGCGGGACTTCAGTTGGTATTGCACAATATTACTTCATCCCTCAGCTTCGTCTATTCATATCTATATTATAAAGCTGATGTGCACGTAAAAGTTTTGGATTAAATTTTATTGTATTTATTGGAATAAATAGTTATGTGTAAACTCCAAAGCTCTTATGTAATTAATTTGTAAATGGAAGGTAAATCGTTATTACCTATTACGCAAGATGACTTTAAGAGACAAAAAGATAAAATTTAACAAATACTTAGCATTTATTTTAAAAACGATTCCCGAAATTCACCGAACCAAAAAAATAAACTCTGGACATGGAAAATGCCGCACGCCTAACCTTGTTATTAATAAATCCGTAACATTGGTTTCATTTTCGAATTGCGGCATAATGACGTTAATGACCACTCATTTTAATTAATACACTCGTTAGTTGCATTTTTGGGTTCCGTTTTTAAACTTTATCAACAGCAATGTAGTCTAAAGGTGTGGTCACATGCTAGCATAAGGGCGCGCCCACACGCGAATCCCCCATTATTAACGTTAACAATATTTCATACCAGCTCATATAATATGCAAGTGACGTGTCCACATTTATGACACTTTGTCGGCTGACACGGAAAAAATATTATATTCGTGACAGCGTTATTTAGTGGTAACCCGTAAAGGGTAGAATGTTTAATGTATTTTACTTTTTATCGTGCGTTTTGCCCTATATTCAGGCGTAGATATTGAAGGGTCTAATGTGATCTGTTTTGTGATAAGCCTACTATAATAATGTAGTACATATAGGTATATAGGTAGGTACTTATCTTACTGTCTGTAAATGCACAGAATAATTTTACAAATGTGTGATATAAATGGTTCCTTATTCCTAATTCAGAAATAATATTGAATGTTTCGTAAATTTATATTATTTTAAAAATTCCTTGCAGTGATATTATAAGCAGAACCTTTTGAAAAAATGAAAAATATCCATTTGTGAAAATTTTCAATATTAACAAGTATTCATTATTTGCGGTTTTTTTTTTATTTCTTTATGCCGATATTTCGACTCAGTCCAACTGACTGAATGAGTCGAAATATTATCCTACCCCTAACTATTAAAATGGAGCAATCTTGCGACATTATTAGTTTAAGATCAACTTTGAAGTTGTTCAGTGAAACAGTCTCCAAATCTTAAGCATAAATATTTTATTATATCGCAGCAGACATTATTTTAAACTACCCACTTTTGTTTTGCTAAATAAACATTAATAACGTAGTAGTGGTACTATTTTCATTTACTATTTCACCCAGTTTTCGAGTAAGAAATGTCATTCGCGCTTGATGTATGTACACTGGAGTGTCTAAAGTACGGAGTATTCGCGAACTCGGCTAATTAGACGGTGGGAAAATAAATCGTTACAATTATTTACACTCGCACCGGTTCCCGCTGACTCCTATCTATTTATTGAGATGAGAAACCGTGATTCCACCGAAAATAGATCTCGTTAAATATATAATTCACTACTAAAGGTGGAGCTCTTTGGGGAACTCTTCATAGTTAGAGTCGAATGTGTCATCGTCACTTTTGACGGCAGTTGTATTCTGGATTCTGGTTTGAAGATTGCCTTATGGCACAAGTGCTTCAATGGGAGATTTTAACTTAATCTTCAAGGGCAGCAATAGAGGAGTATCTGATCTTGAAAAAAACTAACTTTATTAAACTTAAGATTAAATTAACAAAGGAGCATGCAGTCCATTTGATTGCAAGTGGTTACTGCTTCTCTTAAAAATATGTAATCAGCATAATATATATCAGGGGTTGTATGTAACTTCGATCACATATGCGATACCACTGAACAAAGATGGTCTTGTATGTAAGTCAGTATTGAAGCACTTCCAAAAAACGCATAAATGTCTTTACACTAGATATGGGTGTAGCGGTTTTAACTCCCCAGTCAAAACCTTATATGTTCTACCTTTAAAAGGGTAGATTGCAGATAACCATATGCGACTACTTACGATTAGGTGCACCGATCTACCTATCAACCGTATGTTATCACCAGAATATGTACGGAGTTTTAATATTAAAAAATTGTTAAAAATATACAATAAACAAAAAGCCCGACTGCTTTAAACGACTGTTTTCTTCATAATGATACATTTAATTTAACGCTTATAAAAGATTTTTGTCGAAACAGTCAAGTAAAAGTGTTATAATATATATATTTTTAGAATGGTCTATTTACTAGCTTTAATTTCATACCCATAGTGTCGTGATAATAGAAAACTTCGTCGCTTCTCCCCCCTTTTCTCCTATTTGCAGGCGCCATTTTTTTAATTTATGTAGCCTATGTCACTTTCCAAACTGAAACGATTCTAATGATATGTCATACGTCACAATCCGTCAAGCCGTTTGGGCTGTAGCGCGTGCGAAAGAAATGAACATACATACAAACAAACATACATACATATATACCCTCCTTCTGACGTAGTCGGGTAATAAAACACTATGCCGCAGAACTATATTGAATTAACTTTATCCAGTATTGTGGTAAACCGTTACAATACTAACCCGATACGATTTATTGATCCATTGATAGCTTATCGTTTGCTTTATCTGTGAAACACACATCGAGCTTTTGTATGTACTTCGCTGTTTCAAATAATAGTTATGTTGCCCGGTCCGTATGTACAATAAATTGATGCCTGGCTGCCTACCAGACTAATTTCTTTAATGGTTTTAACCAATGGTGAAGTCTAACAAGGTCACATTATCTAAGCCCTATATTTTTTGTCGTCGTATTTCGGACATTTGTTACGTAAGAAGACCTCGTATAACGTAGTAGACCTCGTGTAACTCCTAGGTAAAATACCTTCGTATTAAGAAAGGGTTGTTGAAAATTCCCTGGTTACTAATTTGAGGAACCTTTTTATAATGAAATAAAAATAAAATAATTATAATAGAAATTTATAACTTGCGGGTTTAAGGTAGTATGAACAATAATAAATATCTATACTAATATATACAAATGTGATGGTGTGTTACTCTGCTGTGTGTTACTCAATCACGCAAGAACCACTGGTCCGATTTTCATGAAATTTTGCATGGATGTACGTTTTTTACCTGGTCAACCTACAGGCTACCTTTGTTTACGACATTTTGCACTATTTAAAAATGGTGCCTATTTCCATGTCCCGTAGCGAAGTACTAGTACTTAGTATAATATAATGCGCGACTCTACCAAATTGATATATTAGGAAAAAAGTTATAGCCCAATAGAGTACACAATTATGTGTAATGGTACAATTTATATTATGTACTTTGAAACAAAATGTACAATCGTAAAACCGCATTCATGAACTAAAAGAATGCAGTTTGCAAGACTATTGATTTAATGGAAAAATAATTTACGTTACGTCATTAAAACTTGTGGTCTATCGCATAGCTTAAAAATGAAATATTCAGTTCGAATAATAATCATTACGACAGTTGGGAACTCCTAATAGACGTTAAATTAATCATGTATAATTATGAACAAAAATCGTTTGAAGAAGCAGTCGAGTGTTTTTGTTGTAATATTTTGAACAATGTTACTAGTTTTACTTTTCTCATCGGACTAGATCGTGTCCAATGACCAGAGGAAATTTTAGCAGTCACAATAAAATGTAGTGGGCCGCTAATACAATACAAAGTGTCTTATTCAATAACGTCAGCAGTCTCATCCCCATCTTAACAGGATCAATTTAGATAATTTATATCATTTCGTCACAGGCGTAGGTCACCGGAGTAATGTGGGTAAGTTCACGATTGGATTCGACTAATTGTGTGATCATTTACGACTCGTGAATGCTTATAAACATCATACGATTAATACGAAGGTTTTACATTTAAGCCTTTTGACATATAACTTTTACTAACGACAATTATTGATGAAAAGTTGTACCTTTATAAATGTGGCAGAACTCTTTGTGGTATTATTCCGGAAGCACCACCGCAACGTCTATTTCTGCTTAATAGCAGCAGTTATGCACTGCTGTGTTCTGGTCGGAGGGTGTGGTATGCAAGACGAATTTATCCGAAGCGTCCCACCTTATTTCTAAGGAATAGCGACAGATCTGTGGCCAACCTCAAGTGAGAGTCTGATCTTATCTGTGGTTGATCACAGATGTCCATGGGCGGCAGTGGCCTTTTCATCAGAAGAACTGCATGCTCGTTAGCTATTTCAATATTATAAAATAAAATCCTTTCCTTACACTGAGGTTTCGATCTTTATATTAGTTTTTTTCTTTTTCTTCTCACCCAATTTATATCACTACAAATTTGTTAGAAATACGGTGTCAAAATTATTTAATACCTTAGATGGATTCTTAAATAAATGCCAATGAAAAATTTCAAATACAACACTCACGTATACCCGGTATAGTAATACTCGAGGGGAGAAAATTAACATCTGGTTTTCTATTTAACATAGAAATGACCGCAAAGCCTCATTACCCCAGTCCCGGTAACCGTCCAGTTAAAGTGACTTTGTAGGAACAAAATTCACTCGCAATCATACTCATAGTTACAACTGACGACCCCGACAGAACCTAATCAAATATGGACGAGGCCTGCGCCAGGTGAAGGCTCGCAGGTGCATGACAGCACTACCCATCTCTTTCACTCCAAAGGATAACTCTGGAACCTCTATAGCTATCTCTTACGTTGACATAATGGTTTTTTCTCTCTGATATAACGTTTTTTTCGGGGGCAGATACGCAGATATGCATCGGGTTGATATACCGCGGTCTTATTTGACTTTTCGTCCGTTCGTGTCATGCATTTAAAAAAAATGGCTTTGAGTTAGTTGGCTGGATTGTTATTGTCGTTTTGTGTCGCTCCAGTTTCGCGCTGTATTCGTATGGTAACTAGGCGACGCGGAACTTTTGAGTTAATTGAATTTATTTTTATTTAACTTGAGTAAACTCGGATTAAGAATTAATCAGCGTAACGTATAATTAGTTTTGTTTTTAGTTTTTGTTCGATGTTATAGATCTATTTTTGTTAATATTAAGTTAAAGAGTAGAGTTAAATGTAACTATTAAAGAACTTAATTTAGCAAAAAAAAGCTCGCCACGACATACTTGTTCAAAATCTTTCAACTTTCAAATAAGTAGAACAAATCGTCTCTTTAAACAGACCCTTAAAGAAAGGGATGGAGGCGGCGACATGGGTGCTCAAATATCTATGAATGGGGTCAATATTTGTACAAAGAACTCGATATAGATGTCAAGTGGCTAATCCGTCGGCTGTGGGGCGGCGCGGCGTCGCACCAAACCGCAAGCTCGCCGACTCTCACGATCACGAGCATTGGTGCGACCGTACTAACTGACGCTTCTCGACCGATACAGAATAATATTTATAGTGATTATATTAATTCATATAAAAATATTTTGTTTATAAGCTTATCGGTTATTTTTAGCATCTGATATTTCTATATTTTAGAAGGTTATTTTCATAGCATATTAGTAACATTATTGGAAGATTATTGGGGTACCTTAAATCTCCAGATAAGGTTACTTGTTATTATATTTGTTACTAATGCTTAACGCTTAACGTATGTCGTTATTATAAAGATCAGAATTTTAAGTCGTGCAATAAATAATCTTTAAATTTAGTAGCCATTTTAAAATGAACACAAAAATATTTGACTAAGCGGATCGAAAATAAATTTAAACATTGAGATAAAAATATTGAGATGTATCTAAGTTATAAGAGTTCAATGTGATCATTTATAATTTTATATTCACAAACACGCCAGTTTTTTTCCTACCTGTGTAATATATTGAATGTTTTTTTAATACAATGAAGAGGATTTAATTACCTCCTTACCATAAACAAACATCCCACGCGTCTATTGTATTCAATTGTCTCTGATTACATGGCGTCTGAAAGGCGGACTCATCTAAAATTGTTTCATAAAAGTTAAAAATAGATTTATGACACTTATCAAACGATATACATAACAGCCGTCAAAAGAAACAATTCTGCCTTGACATTAATTGGAACGTTCAAATGCCGTGTGAAATACAAAATCGTTGAATTTTATTGCATTGGTTATTTTATTACATATTGACAAGAAATAATTTGGCTAACATATGTGGTAATATAGTTAAAATATCCGATATAAATACCTTCGAAATAGTTCCTGTGTTAAAAAAAAAAATGTGTGATTTGTTCGTTACTTTATCAGTATAGACATTATCGTAAGAAAACGATACGAGAACATGTTTTACTAAGTGTTCCCGAGACCTGGGAGAATTGCTTTATCTGGAACTATCAAAAGATCATCGGAATTCTTATAGAAATGTTCATTTCTACAAGGATTGTATTTCTATCCAGTTTAAAATCCAATTCGAAAATGACAAAATCGTCATATTTTATATTTAAATTGTCATTTTGAACTACGCCTTTCCTAGTTCCACTGTACTGAAAAATCAGAAGTGAGACCACAACAGGTAAAGCAAGATGCTTATTTTCTGCATTGGGGAATATGTTTAAAAGTGGAAGTACTTTTTTTACAAAAATATCCAATGCATAAAATTCAATTTTACTTATATAATAGGTTGTATCTAATATTAGTCTCCAACTCAGAGTCAATACAGAAATATTCTATAGAATATAATACCGAATCAGCACCATTGATTCTGCTTGCGTGAGAACTATATACACACGGACATTTATCTACCATTTTAGGACTCCCGGTATAAGCTTCAGAGTATTGGATTTATGGGTAAAGTTGTTCACGTAAAACCGTTATTTCAGAGTAAACGCAAATAAAACGTGTACAGTGCAAAAATGTCTACGGAATAAAAATTTTCCTCTTACGAAATTACACATGCGGGCACCTCCGTCTGTTTAGTATCGGATTAAGCGTGCTATAATTTTTTGTGAACGTTGTTAATCATATTAGCCTTTATTTGAGGTTTTAACTATACGAGTTTTTGGCAACTGAAAACCCCGGAGTTTCGGTGACCGGAAGTGCTTGTGGGTTGAGGCGCGGGATTTGACCGGAAGTTGCAGCCCGAGCCTGATGTGTTAAGCTTTAGTAGGGGCTTAACTGAGTTATTAATTAATGGCCACGAGTATCCGGCGTCCGGTATATGTGCGAAGCTTTTGCGATGTATATTTTTTTCGTCTGCGTTTGTTTTTTCATTATTTTTGGTCACTTTGTGTCTTAATAAAGCATCGTTTTGGATAATCAACACTAATCTGAAAATTTACAAACTATAAACCTAGACGGTAAGGCTCTGTGGTCATATTAAAACACCCACTACTGGGGAAATTGTGGTTTAATAGACAAAGCTGCGTCTAAAAACAATAAAGCGTTTCTTGACTTATACGCGAGCCATTGTTGACATTATTTGTCAAACATTTTCGGTAATACATACAATTTTAGTAATTACTGTATGTGAATTAGTTCCGTACTTCTCTACATTTAATTATGACAACTACCATGCCAAAATCTCAAACTTCTCCGAGCGCTTAGAAATGGTAAAAAGGTCAAAAGTAATTTTACTTTACCAATAAGTAATTAGCAATCAGAACAATATTCTGATATAAAATATGAAATGTGAAACTGAACACGCTCTACTCGTTGACTCTATAGATAGACGGTGGATGAAAATGTCAGGTAGGTATTAACGGTTCTCTTTTATCGCGCTTACACTCCTCTGAAATTGTCAGAACAGGTGTCTATGTCGGGTAGGTATTAAGTACATGAGATATTTACATGTTTCGAAATAAAAGTCAGCATATTTTGTACCGTGAATACTGTCTATTTATTGCTTGGTTTATTTTGAAATGGATGACTTATAAAAGTTTAAACGTCTTCAAAGTACTCATATAGTCTGTTATATTTAGAAATAATCTAAATAATGTAATATGATCCGTTCCGTCACCCCATTATTGTCCCACTGCTGGGCACGGGTCTTCTCTCAGATTGAGAGAGCTTCAGGCCATAGTCCACCGCGCTGGC
>DWTU01002889.1:0-10958 GCA_018251515.1 Cecropterus confusis
GAACAAATTGCACGTATTGCGGTTTACCTAGCAATATTTTCTATTACTGTTGTTAACAGTTTAATGTACAATTTGTATTAGCTACCTAATATAAATAATAATACAAATTTTTCAGTTCTATAAAAATATTTAGAAAATAGATTTGTTTGTTATGAAAACAGTGACTTACTTTGAAAACTTCGGAGAAGAATCCAGTCCCGATTTTCTCGAGGACGAAGTCATCGAAGGGATACAGCGCAGCGACCGCGGTCCGGAGCGCCGTACACGAGGATCCCGTCACCCGGCGGTCGCCCTGTCTCTCGTACTCATCACTAGCACTCGACTCCGTACACTCATTATCACAGCACACACCGCGCTTCGTCCGACCACCGTTCTCCTGGAACCGTCGCCCGACCTTCGAGTGAGGACCTCGTACGAAACGGCCCGCCTTCGCCGTCTCGTCCAAGTTGGTGAAGCTCTCAGCGATCTTCAACACCTTGGTAGGCCTCCGCCGCTCGACTCCGTTCCGTTTCGACCCCTCCGGCCAACACTCGTCTTGCATTCTAACTGATGTTTTAACCAACCCCGACTAGCCCGCCTCGAGCATAGTGCGCTCTCATGTGTCCTGGATCCCCCAAACATAACCCGAATGCAACATTTCCGACACGACAATATTTATGTGGCGGTATTCGAAGCGCGAAACATTGTAGTACACACAAGAATCCCGAATTATGAAACACTTTCACATATTCACGAACCCCAGTTTTGTAACGTTCGTAGGTTTCGTAAAGTACCGATACACGGGTTTATTGTTTATTGCAAATTGTATGTTATCTACGCGTACTGTATTCTTTCAAGCGTACAGTCCAATTGACTGACGACGCGAGCAAGGAAAGCAGAAAATAAGCAAGCGGGCATGCCAATTGCCAACCACAACAACTACACATGACATAACTGTTCGGTAAAGTGGCAATACTGAATCACGCTGTTATGTTGGTAGAATTAGCATGCGTTCATAGTAAAACAATAATTCAATTTTATGTTATTTTATTTTTATGTATTTTGCATTGTAATATTATAGGATATATTATATGGTATGATGGAACTATTTTAGTAAAATTTTAAATCTATTAGATCATTCCACTTATATTGACATCTGTGGGAATCTATCTAAAAACTTTAGTACACTGCCATTGTATATAAGTTCTGTAAACATCAGCTAGATGTCGCTATGGTTACTCAACTGCATCACAAGGTATTAGTTTAATACTATAGAATAATTTTATTTTATTTATATAATTTGCATTTCAATACCTCTTCAGTATTATTAAATGAGTTTAGTTGCATTCCAACATAAGATTTGTAAGATTAAGTTCAATGATCAAGAAGTATGTCAAACTATATATTAATTATTTGCAAATGGTATCGGTGACGTAATTAAGAGCTTTAGAATTTTATTAGTTATAACTTTATTATATTTGTACTTCATTATATATTTAGTTGTTTCTAAATTGGTACTTCCTGTAATAGCAGGGTCTTTGTAAGGGTGTCACCTAAGGTGCCACCAAACAAAACATACTAATAATGGTTACCGTGAAAAAAATAATACAAATGATTGTAATTTCGCTGTTTATTATAATCCATGCTGACGACTATATCCTTAATATAATGTATCTATATCACACAATGGAAACAACGATGACATTCCACTTCGAAAAAATCATTTCATATTACATCGTACGACAATTGAAGACAATTTTTTCTCGAGATATGCTTCCACAAAGAAATAATCTCTGTCACATTAAAATAACAACACTAGCTCAATTATTCACAACTGTCTACCTACCAACTATTAAAAATTTAACGCTCAATAGCTATAAATACAAATATATTATTGCTGTTGCGATCTTATACCTAGTTCACCTTAACTATCTAAATAAACTATACATGGATCTCAAAATGAGTATTCGTTTTTTCACTTAACTAATTTATCCTAGTAGCTAATGTTACTTACAACTAGTATTGCTTGATGCAGGAAAACATAGCTTCCCTTTGAATAGTTGTAACAAATACATAGTTATTTATTAACTATAAAAGCGACCATCAGATGGCGCGTTTGTAACAACATCTATGTACCGCCATTAAAGAGCAATCAGCAAAGAATGCGTCAAAATGTATCTTTAAAAAAGGAAAAATATTTTGGCGCTAATTTGCTTAATACGTACGTTTATGAGTAATATAATTTTATTGGGGTGTCGAAAATTATTTCATAGAAATTAGTTACTAAATATAAAGTAGAAGGACTAAGTAATTTAAGATACACAAAACACTATAAAAAAAAACAAAATCTAACAAAAAGAGCAAGTATTTATAAAGACAATCTGACTTTTCCTATACGGGTTGTTTTATTGCATACAAAACAAAATACGCACTAAATTATTCTAGCTACGATTAACATGTTACAATAATTTTGTACAAACTTTTTAAGCTTCATGTGTAAGATTAAATTTCATATTTCAAAAAATGAAAACTTAGAACTCAGCTTCAAATGAAAGTCATCAATTTTTTGGGGAAAAAAAAAGGGGGGGGGGGGGTAATGGGGAACTCAAGGCTCTTTCCCCACCAAAACCAAACATTCTGTAAATAAATCCATTCATTATACGTCAAATTTTCAGAAAAACCATTATAGACATTACAGAACCACATTTAAAAGCCTGCAACTTTCCTAACGGAAGACGTTTTTTTTCGCAATGGGTTACATTATTTTACATTATTATTTTGGCTACTTTAGCCCCCTCCCCCTATCCCCTCCACACGAAAATCCTGAATGCGCCAGTGCTTGTGAAAAATCTTAATCTGAACACTGTACGAATATATTTTCGACAGGTACGGCCCCTTTGGCGATAGAACAATTTTTTCTTTTTCACTTGTTCTATAGATCTATGAGATCTGTTCGAGTTTGCCTGTAGATGTCGCTATGAGAACTACTTTGAAATACTGTAAGTAACTTAACTCAACCTTTATAACAGAACACTGCAACATTCGAAGGGCTCTAACACCTTTAAAACTTTGTGTATTTTGCATAAAGTACTTTTACTGCGATCTGTAACGTTACTCTGAAGTTCTAAGTTTTCTATTTGAAAATTCTTGTCATTATTTTTATTTTTAGTATTTAAGTATTCACCTAAATTTCAACGAAGAGTTGTGTTATTTTAAGTACCAAATTGACATTAAAAGAAATATACACGGAGAGTACCTAAAATTGCGTGTAACTATTATTTATCTGTTATCTAGCTTTATGATTAAAATTACAGATAAAGATAAAAGATCTATGATGGTTTTCATGTAGACAATAATAATTTTAGGCATAGATTCCTTTACGAACAAAACAGTTAAGACAGAATGATGTTATTTACCTGTTAAACTTTTTTTGAAATAAAAGTAATTGAAATTAAAATCTCTTCGTTAAAATTAGATTAAAACTAATTTGTGATGTGAATATTATTAACTATGATATTTATGTACGTAAGAAATGCTAAATGCTTATTATATTTAACAAATGTATAGAATAAAATTATTTTCTGAGATATACAGTCTTCAATGCTGTGGATTTAAAGCTATGGTCTGTTCAATTTCTTGTAATGTGATTGTCTAAATTATGTTATCAATTATTTTAAGACTTTAGTGAATTAATACGAACTTTCTATAGCATTTTTTTATTGTGTTGATCGCAATAAGTCGAATTTATTCGTTCAAATAATTATATAGCAAAATCAAATTTTACAAGAAATTGGACAGGTATTACATAATAGGTAACTATTTACATGGTTTTATTATCTATGCTATGGCGATTATATGAAATGTTTTAATAGAAGTCTGAAAGGTGGGCGAAGTATAATGGAGTTAAAAAAATTATGAATAAAGCAAAACTGGTTGCCACATATAAATATTAAAATAAACTTGATTAGGCAGCTAATATGATGGTAATGAATGTTTTATTGGTTTAAGCAGATGACGCTACTGGCAACACTTAATAATAGCTACAAAATAATAATTTTCAACGATTAACGTCAAGTTGGGTAACTCTCTCAGATTTTTTAAAAATACAAGAATGGAATCATTTTATTATACGTTTTGTTGAATAATAGTGTCCTTTTATATGGAAATTTTGAATTTTCAACTGTATTTCCGTGTATTTAGAAAAAAATTAGAGAAAATTGGGCTTTAGAGAGCATTCAAAATTACTTTCAGTTTTGGGTAACTTTACTGGGTTTGGGTACTACAATATTACGGGTAACATCGAACTCTTATTCTGAAAAAAATGAAGTATGGAACCAGTGATATTCAAAGTTACCCAACTTGAGTGTAAGGCATTTCTTTAACTCTATTTAACAACTCATTTTGTTATTTAAATGTAATAAATTTAAGATATCACTCCCGAAACGGCTATAAAGGTTTCATTGGATTAATAGAATAACGCCATAACCCTAAAATATATAATGCATATTCTAAGCAATATTTTATATTTGCAGGGGTTGGATTCTTAAAGTATCTGTGATAATAATGTAGGAACAAAATTTGTTGGGTACTTGAGGACTATATAGCAAAATAAATAATACTACATCATGATTCAAATAAAACCTAGAGGGCTACAGCAAAATCGAATCTATACACAATGGATTCTGTATGATAGTTGTTACCTTTTGTTGTTAAGCCTACACTATTTGTATGTTTCTCTAATTTTCTTTTATTCAAACAAATAGTAAACATACTATACATTTATTATGACCTTTACTTAACTATTTATTACTTTATTTTGCCATTGCCCTCTTTACGGAACTATTACGGAATATAAAAAATATACAGAATGACGTATTTACATACATTATCAGGCATAGTTTGGAACTTATTTAAATTATTTTTGAAAATGTTGTTGTTTTCAATCCTGTTTTAACCAAATGTATTTTGGAAGCGTCTTCTATATATTTTCTATATCAAAAAATACAGCAAAATATAACATATTTCGCAAATCGAGGGTAAAGTCTACGGTTAATAAGGGGTGTTCCAAGCGATATTTGTGCGTAAAATAATCACCGACAATGTATGTTGTATAATAATATACACGACACCAATTCACAACCTCAGGCACCAAAACTATCGACCTTTATAAATAACATCCTTACATACATTAATTATGCACAGGTCTTTAAAATTATTTCATTTGCTAAATTATACATTATACATTAAATTATACATGATCAATATCAGTATGTCTAACGTATAAATGGTTAGTCAAGAAAAGTTTCTGTGCAATTAATATACAATGAAGCGCTTATTTCGTATTTTATAAGATTCATTTAATCAATTTGATTTCACTTGTCTATACTTGAAGAGGTATATTTGAAAATAATGTCATGTAATTTTAAAAATAATTAAATTCAATACAGTCGACCAAGCCAACTAGACGAATGTCGAACGTGACGTCACGCTCGGCAAGTATTAATGACAAAAAACAGCAATAACGTTTTTGTGAAATGTTCATTTATATCAGTGAAATGTAATTTTAATAAATTTTTATGTTAATAATTTACGCTTAAACAACTTTTTATTACTTATTTTGGTTATCATTTTCACAAAAACTAATGAGTACAAAAAAATCTTTGCTTATTTATTTTATCACAAAATGTGAAATGCGTTATTCGTTTTTTTTTCACTGCGGCATCAGGCATGTACCATTGCTTTGCAAATTTTGTAATAGGCTATAAGGTGCCATCCCCTTACCACTGGTATACATCCCCTACTGAGACTTAAACGATATAACTGAAACAAATAATATGAAAAGAGTACTAAAATCATTATTTTTTTTATTAACATTAAATATATGAACATTGTTGCCAGTAAAACAGAAGTGCAATACGTAACAATATTAATTCATTGAAAATCTTCGTCAATATCTATTTCTTCGAGAGTTGAGCCGCGAACGGTACTAGGACGAGAGCGGGGCATGGGCGGGACCGAGGAGGGAGACCGCACACCGCCCGTATGTCTAGTTCGCTTGGTCGAGTAATACATGTACTCAGGTCTGTATTTATTAAAAAAAGAACCAAAAAAAAATGTTTTAAGTTGAAAATGATATTTAAGTTGCTAAAAATATAAAAAATTGTAAAATGAAAATGAATTTAATTCCGAAAAAAATAAAACGTAATGACTGCGAAATAAATCCATATTACGAGTAATATATCACTGCGTTGCATAAATAATCTTATAATTCTTTAACTTAAAACTCGTAAATTTTAAGTTAAAGATATAGTTGTAATTTTATTATACTAATATAGATTTGAAAATTTGGTGTTCAAACTTCAATGGACTTTCAATTTTTAATAATTCAACTTAGTTATAAACATAAAACAAGAAGAATGGTTCAATTATGGCTGTAAAATTATGGCTTTTGTGTTGTGTTATTATTTATGCAAAGCACCGACATAGCGGGTGTTAGGTGTAAGTTCATATTTAATACGTCTATACCAGATTTTGTACAGTAATTATCAAAATGCGTTTCAAATCATTATAAATTTAGCTAAAAGATGTAAATTGAATTATTCAGCGCATAATAAATTACTTTAGACTATGGCTCAAATAATACAAAATGAGGACCCATTGACCTAGTACCAAATGGACATCGAGATGGCACTCAAAAAGCAAATGTTTTCGAAGAAAAGAATGCAATGTACGCATATTATCATGGTTATGCAAATTTAGTGAACATGTGTATTTTCAAATATTTTTGCCAAAGTTAAAGTTAAAATTGAAACGGATATTACAGATCTTTTTCCGTTTGTACAAAGAAATCGATTTTACGTGTAAGTATTAGAATGACCTTTTTTGGGCTAAAGACAACAGAGCCGTCATTTAATTGCTGGTTTTATTTTACAGATTTTTGAAATTTATTTTTGAAAGTTTTATCGCTGACTGTTATATGTGTTAGGACTGAATAAATAGCTGTAAACTCGAATAGTAAAGAACAATTTATGCTTTAATTTTCAGTCTGTCATTAACACCTAAGCTGGATAAATACAATAAGTTTTATTTAAGTATGTAAATATATTTATTTTTATATGAAAGCGATTATTTTCGTTGGATAGAATTGCATTTTACTTCTAATTTATTAACGAACAACTTTGATTTTTTATAAATAAGCCAGACACTGTTATGCCAAAGTTAAAGCAACGTCTTTTGAAAATTATTTTCAATTAAATATTTCAAAGTCATCCCTTTAATATATTTAGGCGTACGATACTTTGTGACATACTAAATACATATATGTATTCATTTTGAAAATATTTTTGTAAAGGTGTCCATATAAATGTGGTTTTAAACGTGCATTTATAAAGATAGGTAGGAAAGGTTTATAAATGAGCCTCTTATATTAATTTCTACAGTCCATTATATATAAATAACATTCTTAGCACAAGAAAATATACATTTTACGCCAGAGAAATAATATAAACACATTTTAATATTACAAAAAAATAGCGTATGTTATGATTACAAAGTGCTTGAACGTTTATTTCCATAAGCCTGTTAAGTGCGTGTCAAAATATAGTTACATGTATGAGGGTTACAATGACAATAAATTTGTATGGGTCGTAAATCACCTCGGTATTATGTAGTGTAGAATTACTGGCAACACATAAATAATGTAAGGTGATGGTATTCTTTGAAGGGGCTGCTTGTTCGGTTCGTCTTGACACTTGCCTGAAAAATAAATAAATTTTATTAAGTATGATAATATAACAGTATGCAACTTTTGGATTTGTTAAAAAAATTTTTGAGACTAACCGATCGTTTGTTTTTTTTCCTACCATCGCTTTGTGACTTCTTCCTAAAAATTTATAGCTATGCCTATATATGCCCGACTATGACTCAAGTTTATCAGGTCACTTAACATTGGGTACAGTACGATATCCAATGTCGTGCAGCGGACGCGTTTACTTTTCTCATTAACATGGTATTTTATGCGGCCAAAGCCTCAAGGGTTCATACGCAACGCGACCGCGAGCGCGCCGGCCTGCGCGTCGCGCGACACGAAGCAGTAGCGGCGCGCGGCCCGGCACCGACCGGGCCCGTGGCGTCACAGATACTGACCGGTGAAGGCGGTGTCGAACAGCAGCGCGTCCGGGTCGGCGGCGGCGCGCTCGCAGTTGGCGGCGGAGCGCGCGACCGCGAGCGCGCCGGCCTGCGCGTCGCGCGACACGAAGCAGTAGCGGCGCGCGGCGGTGCTGTCGCGCGTTACCGGCGTCGTCACTACGAACGACACGCCGTTCTCGTACCACCCGCCGTGGCACGTGTACGCTGTAATTGGTACGTGCTTTTGTTATTATATGAAACTTTGGATGTATGATGTCTGAAGCATACTCTATTATGGTGTTTCATTTTTAATCGGTACAGGTACGTATGAGGTAGGACTACTAGCCGCTCCGCCACGGAACATTTGCTTGACGCTGCAAGCATCAGTGTCGAGCAACTTTTGTTACAATTTGCAGCGAAATTTCACGATCTTACAAGATCAGATACGTTGTTACAGCGCTCAACGCTGACAGTTCAAGCTTGGAGCGATTGATGCTTAAAGATGTTTATTGACCCTCGGCTAGATCGTAACTTCCTGTATATTGGACATTAAACTGAATCTTGGAACACTCCACAGGACCGACAACTTGACGTGCCGGCAGAAACTGCGCTGCAAATTTACTCATCCAAAAAATTTTTATAAGCTTTCAGCGATGGTCAGATGTTCTAGTTTTCAGAGCCAAACGTCATTAAATTCGTCTTCGTTAAATTCATGAACAACAGAAACCCTCACCTGTAACCAACTCCCTATTCTCACACGAAGAGTAGAACTCCATGTTCTTCGCTGAGTTGCATCCCACCTCCAGCCTGCTGTACACGGAGCCAGCACAGTTGAGCGGCTCCGCCTGGCGCCTGCTCCTCAACATCGGAGCTTCCGACATGTTCCTTACGCTAAAGTTGAACAACCTAGTGTGGTTCCTACGTTCCACGTCTCGTCTGGGGCGGTCGAGTGATCGCGCTGTCCTATGCTGGCGATGGTTTTGTATTGCGTACTTCCCGGGGTACGGGCATTCTTTTGATTCTGGATTACTTGCTGAAAAAGAAGTTTTTCAGAAATTTTAAAAGTTTGCGTCATTGAAACATGATGCTGGAAGAATAAACTCTAGAATTCTACTTGACCTTGAATTGAGAGTCTGAGGTATCAGTTCATTTTGGAAAAGAGACCAGCCCTTGCTCAACTAGACCAGAGATTCTCAAATAGTTTAAGAATCCCTGGTCTAAACGAATGCTACGATCCATCGCAAAGGCCACCATCTTAGTCCATGGAAATAGCAATGTATCAGTGATTGATTTCCGGTGGAATTCCATTTATATAAAGGAAGTTATATATGAAGTTGCTTACAGATGTCCGTGGGTAGAAGTGATCACTCAGTGTCACGTGTATTGTATCCTCGCTTCGAACATCAATCTTATAAAATTATAGGGCTTGTGATCGGTTTTGACTACTTTGACCATAAGCCAAATTTATGACCGAAGTAATCATAATAATGATTAAAGGATTTGAAGGCCAGTAGCTGAGCTTTTTAATTACTGTGTACAATATACCAGCACCCAGCCGGTGCAGACATCCTTAGCTGTACCAGTACGGGTTTTTTTTGTCATTTTGATTATAACATTGGCAATAAAAGCAAATGCGCAATAAATGGTCACACATTGCAAACTGATGTGATTTAAAGTCGTTTGCTTTATTAATTAACCGGGTTATAACGTAATGTATCCATAACAAATGCAGGTACTGACCAACTAAAGTTACATATGGCGCAGTGATAGCGTTGAAGTGATGTGGCGAGCAGGCGTCATCTGGCCTTGAAGTTGGAGACCCTCGCTGCAGCTCCGCGATGAAGGTATCTCTACGGTATAGCACCACGCACACGTAGCGGGAGGCACTGGAAACCAAAATAGAAGGATTCTTATTATAGTAAGTAGTTTTGACGGAGGTAGAACTCTTTGTGGTTCGCCCCGGAAACCCCCACCGCCACACCTATTTCTGCCTAATAACAGCAGTGTTATGCGCTGTTGTGTTCTGGTCTGAAGGGTAAGGGAGACATACTTTTCCGAGGCATACCATCTTAGTCCTCTGGGGTAGTGACTCATCTGTTGCTAACCTTAGGTGAGACTTTGATCTTACCTAGGGTTGATTACAAATGTCCATGAGCGGCAGTAGCCGCTTACCATCAGGTGGGCTGCGTGCTCGTTACCTCCTTCCGTACTATAAAAGAAAAAACATACTTATCCGAGTTACATTGCAAGTCTTCAGGGGTAGCAAAGTATCTATGGCTAACCTTAGGTTAAGTTTCTGATCTTATTTGGTGTTAATTACACATATCCATGGACGGCAGTGGCAACTTAGCATCAGGTGGACTGCATGCTCGTTTGCTGCTTCCATAGTATAAATTAATTATGACAGTGCAGGTGACAGCCCTACCAATTCCAGGTGGGCCGGATGTCTGCGGCGAGTACGAATTCAGATTGAGGCAGTAAAAATTAGCCGCGCTTTGTAATTACTCGAGAAAGGATATTTAATTCATGCTGTACAGTCACCTACACAACTGATAAAATTAGGCATTTTTTTATTTTCTTTCTAATTAAAGTAGCAAATAAGCGTAGAATCTAAATTGACTCATTTTTTTAAATATAGAAGTAGCGAACGAGCATGCAGTCCACTTCATGTTAAGTGGCCATTGACGCCGATGGATATGTAATTAACCCTAGATATGATTAGAGTCTTAATGGTGGCAGAACCTTTTGTGGTTCGACTCCAGAGGCACCACCGCCACACCAATTTCTAATAGCTGTGACATAGTTACCTGAGGCGTTCCAACTTAGTCCTCATGGGTAGCAATACCAAAGCT
>DWTU01002890.1:0-10958 GCA_018251515.1 Cecropterus confusis
CAGTGGACTTTTAAGGGCTGATGGATGGATTTATGTATGACTGTCACTTTATCTTACTGATTTTAGCTATATTGGTTACTCTAATATCATCCATACAATACATACATACATACAATCCATAATACGGCATATTATGGATTGTATTCCGCAATGAAACACCAAGCTTTAAAACATAACTAAACCTAACCTGAACAGTTAAAATCAAAGTAAATCACGTTGTAATAGGTATACAGATTGCAAATAATTCCATTTTAAAACTCGTGAGGGTAAGGGTGAATTTATGTGTTGTGCTATCCCAGCCGCTCCCCTCGGCTCGCCCTTTATTGATGCGCTTTTGACTAGTTGTGATTCCCGTTTATTAGCCCATTTAGCATTGTTTGTGTCCTTGTTCAGTTGAGAGGATTTGTGTTGATATCTTGTATTTAATAGGTGTTATCTGATTTTGGTTTGTGGCTTATAAGGGTGTGGAGTGGGATTTTTTTGGGAATAGGCAGGCTGTTTTAAGTTTTTATATAAAATTCGTAATAATTTCAGTAAACTTGGTATAAAATACTCTGTGGGTTGTAAATAAAATTAAAAAATTACATTCTCAAAATAGATTTGTTAAAATTTAAAATCAACCTAAAATCAAATAAGTGCACCACTTCTTCGAAGTACTGAGTTGAAATATGAATACAATGTAAAAATGAATACCTTCGTGTATTCAATTTTACATTGTATTCATATTTCAGTACAATAATTAAACTATAAGTATATTACTACAGTCCTGAAGCTGATAAGTAAAAAGAATATGTCGCAATGATTCTTAAACTTTTATGGTACGTCTCTGTACGGAAGATATGAAGAAGGGAGTTATACAATAATGATAAAGGACCATTGAAATGGGAAATAAATACGTACACCGTAAAATGAAGGAATAAGGACATAATTTTAATATTTATAATTACTTACAGAAATACCTGCTTTTAAAATATTTAAATAAGTACTATTAATATTATTAGATTTCACAAATTCTTTGGCAATAATAAAAATAATTGAATCTGATTTTTATGAGTAATATACCTTTAGAGATTTTATTTTATTATATTGCACATTATTTAAAAATATTGTGAAACGTTACAAGATTAAAATAATAGAACATGCAATAAAAAAAAATGTAAACATTATTAACGCACTTTACCTTACAACTTAAGAAAATAAACTATGAAAAAAATAAAGTTAAATAACTACCTACCTAGGAACATTACGTAAGTATTTTAAATTAAAAATCAGCAAATTAAGTACCGGACTGTTTCACTGATAAAATAATTCAACGTTATAGACCATAGACAATAGCTTGCAGCGATTTAAACCAGAGACAATTCAGATAAGCCTTTTCAGTTCACCGACGGGCCAGTGAAGAATGAAATTGATTTGACTTGCTCAGACTTTGATAGACAGTTCGTTAGCCTGCAAACAGCAATTGTTTTTACTCAGGCAGAACCCGTTACGAAAATATTTCACTGACAATGTCCATTGTCACCTCGGAAGGCAAAAAATATTAAAATTAATGCATCCACCTTTGAATTTCATTTAATAGATTGACATCTGACCGAGTTCTGCACGGGAGAGTCGGATATTTCAAAATAGCAGCGATATTTTTTATCACCCTACCATGCCTAGGCTTTTAATATTTATTATGCCGAAGGTGAAATATAAGAGAATCGATAATTCTGCGTTATTATTTAAAATGTTACTACGGTTTTGGCTTAGCGCTGTAAAAGCGCTTTTATAACCCTTTATTAGTTCGCGGCCATAATTTTTTCAATATCATAATTTTGCGTATTTTTACCACAGATAGTGTTGTCAAGTATGAATTTAATTTAAATAGTGATGGACTAAATATAATTTAGAACCGAAGTATTGTATAGCTGTAGTAATGTTTAATTTTGTTTAACTGTATATCGATATCAATTCAAACTATAAATATTTTTTGCTGTTATATAACGACTTTTTTTACATCATTTATTTAAAATTAATAATCGATATTTCTTGTTATTATATTTAACAATACAATCATTTTTATCGTCTAATATATCAAATTAGGTTCGTAAACTTACAATAAATGTCAAATTCTTTTCATATAAATCACAGCCGATACTGTGATTTAAATGAAATAATTTAGCGGCTAATAATAGACACTTAAAACCGTTATTATCATCGATCTAAACAGCACTACTCGTACTGTGGCAATATTTCTGCATATAAAACTGTCAAACTAGTCCAACGACTTATGTATTTCAATAAAGTAAGTTTTAGGGTTCCTTCACTCTAGCGTTTTTCTAGCTGAGACGTTCGATGCATGTAAACGCCACAACCACACGATAGCTCAGCATCATCTTCAATCGCGTCCAAGCACCCAAAAAATCGTTTAGTAATGGAATAATTTATTTAGTATTACATTAGTGTAATTTATAATTAGAATTAGAGTTGAAGGTGGTAGAACTCTTTGTGTTGAATGCGAAAACACCACCGTCACACCTATTTCTGCCGCACCTATTTCTACAGTAGTGTTAAGCGCTTCTGTGTTTTGGTTTGAAGTTTGGTAAGAGAAATATTTATCCGAGGCGTTCTTAGTCCTCTGGAGTAGCTGCGCATTAGTGGCCAGCCTCAGGTAAGACTCTGATCTTATCTAGGGTCAATTACAGACGTCCATGGGCGGCAGGAACCGCATACCATCAGGTGGACTGCATACTCGTTTCCTACTTAAGTATTATGATAAAAAAGTTATAATAAAAAAGCTGCGTGTGCCCATTGAAAGTCTACACTTAAAAACGTCAGTGTGTAGGTGCTCTAAGTATTTATTAAATCGTTATAGATTACGTTGTCGTGTTCATAGTTTTTAGTATATGAAGTATATGTATTTATATTTTTTCAGTAAATAAGATCAAATAATTATAGCTTTCTAGTTATTAAAAGCGTAATGAGTTTGTAATTAAACAAACATAAGAATTAATGAATAAATTAACGTTTGTATCGTATTACGTTGTACGTGTTGTACTAATTCCAAAATCTAATTTTTTATTGAAAAAATGCACCTATTCATAGTACACGTATTGTAAATAAATATAAGTGATTTATTGCTAATTATAAAGTTATAAGTGTTAACATTTGCTCATTTCTATGATAATAAACTTACGACTACTTAAATCATTTAAGGTCGTTGACACAGTAGAGCCGCGGACACATTTTATAGTCTGTGATAAAACAACTAATTGTTGGTCGATACTGCTAATGGCAGATAAAGATGGCCGCCGCTTGTAAACATGAGAATTAATCAGTAATGATTCAATTTGCCGTTGTGATTTAAAGCTCTTTGCCTTGTTTTTATTGCAAATTCAGATAGCAGTTTTCCTATAGCTGTAATTATTTCGTTCTAACGATTTGTTTTCTTGGAAGTGGATCGTTTCGACGTACTGATTTTAACCAATCAAAAATACAATTAAAGACAAAAATAAAATTAAAGATGCGTCTATGTCAATAGAGATTTAAAATGTCCAACGCAAAGTGTGACAGATACTGACAGATATAACTGATCACAATTTATTATAAGATTACTTTTATTAATGTGTTTATTTTAACATACAAAAGTTATAAATGAAAACTCTAAAGGTTTTGCACCTTTCACTTAGATTTTCGTTGGCTGTATATTTCGTAGTCCGTGTTTTTGATATGAAAAAAAGTATTTAGAGCGGGAAATGTCATAAGCGTTGGGAGTTTGCAGTTTAATAAAAAAAAAAAAACTTAGAATTTTGTACTTAACGCAGAAAAGAATACTATTATGGAATTAAGTTGATGAAGAGGATGATATATAATAGACTTGCAATTGATTAAAACAAATGTATAAATGTCTTACATTAGAATAATTGTATATTTCACTTTAATAAAATAAATAATTAGTGGCAGTTAAATGGCAATAATAGTTTAATGTTATTTATAATTATGCGTATTTTATAGTTAAGAAAATACACTAAAGTATACTTATCCGTCGGGATAAAGCTAAGGTTGAACTATAACGAGCGCGTCCGGAAAACATTGTACAGATACTGCATGTAAAAGTCTTTCCGCCGTCAGAAATTTTAAATAAAAACTTATCCTTTTTGTTTAAATATAGAGTAACTTGCACTTAAATAAGTTAAAAGCTATACCGTATTCCTTTAAAACGGCCTTTAAGAACTTCTTTCAAGTTCTTAATTTTTATTATGTCTAATCAAATTAAAAAAAAAAACTATTTTTAGAAACATCTATCCACTGTCACAAAAGTGATATAACAACAAAAAATAAGCCAACGACTTCATCAAAAAGAACTGTAAAACTACTTAATAATTATGTGTAAAAATAATGATTGATGCATCAATCTTAATTAAAATCTCATGAAGAATTGTTAATAACAATAAACACCTTTATTAATTATCTATGCGTCAGCCGAGCGTCATATTTTCCAACGAATAAGACAAAGAAAGTAAAAAGAAAAAGAACAGTTAACTAGATATAACTATACCATTCTTATTACAACGCGAGAGTTGATCAGATGTAAATCAATACAATACACCTTATTCACAATCCTTAAACGTACAGTATAATCAGAGTTCCCAAACCGTGTACATAAATCAAATCAGAAAACTATTGATATTTCTATTATGCTCGGATAAAAAATGAATAGCCGGGGCACGAAGCGGGGTGGTCATACGTCATCTACAAAACATTTAACATCCTAATTTCGTGGGTAACACCTCAGCGCTACGGCCGACAAAGAAGTCGATAAAATCTCGCTATCGACATCGTCGGAGCGACGCGCGCGCAGCAGGCGACCGGCCCGGACAACTAATAACTTACATTTGGATTACGCTCGTTAGCCTCTTCGCACCTTGCCCGCCGTTTATTTTTTATTAATACAAAATTTATTCAAACGAGCCCCGAGCTGACCGACGAATTTCGGGAATAATGCCTCAATATAAGACGATAACTTACGACTAGGATAAGTGTGTCGATCCGCGACACACGAATGCCGACCCGTTACTCATTTCATAATATGATTATTTATTTAGATATCTCAAAGGCCCGATAGCTCGGAGTTAACGTGTTGTTTGCCGTAACAATTTTATTATTGGATTAGAATCGAAGTAACAGCATGAATATTGCAGCCTTGATTGTTGATTAAGACATTATAAGATAGGCGGCGAGGCGAGATTGAAAAGCTTTCAGAGCTTATAGATTTTGACAGCGGTCACGCGCAAATAATTCAAATGGTGCAACAGTGACGGTCGATTGTTTAATAATATCAAAGATTCAACCGTGTCGAGATATTTGATTATTCGGTTAGAATAGAGCAATGACATCTATGATCTTAATTATGATACCAATTGAGCGTAATTAAAAACGACGTAGAAATTATGATAAGAATTGTATTATTAATGACGAAATCGTAAATCCGCGCTGGCATTGAGTTTTGCGTCAAACTAAGCGTGTTGAGGAGTTTCAGTCATTTATTAATTCATTATATAGACATATCCTATGTATGAATAACTTGTAATATGCAATATATTGTCACAACTATTAGAATTCATTTAGTAATATGCCAAATTACACGCGTTGCGTGACTTTACGTAATGTGTTAACTTCATCTTTGATTGACACTTAATTATGCGTTTAATTGTTATGGACACTTCTAAAGAACCCAATGACGCGTACTTTTGGTACACATTTTTCAGTTTAATTTAGAGACTACGAAATCTCAATCCGTAGTAATAAAAAGCTAAATATTATTTTAATAATAGTTATTATTTATTATAATATAATAGTAACTACATACCTAACACGATTTGAGACGGTCGTAAACCTATAGACAAATTATAAGCGCGTGGTATGAGAACCTGCTAATTAACGTATATTACTAGCTATTTCATTTAATCTTTATTAAAGTAACCATATACAAAACCGGGTTTACACTATTACGATCCTAGAACTTCACTAATCTATGTTTTATCGATTCCATTGACGTTTAATTGTTCGACGCCGTCATTTCGCAGTCGTTTCCCATTTTCTGATACGATCTCTTAGTGCACGTAATAAAACAATCAATTAAAACTCATTCGTGATACAGCGCTACTGGAAATTGTCTTCGGATAAAGATTTTTATGTTGATAACTCGTTTATAGAGGTCACGCGACCAGTTTCGGGTTAACTCCGATATTGATGTCTGTTGAACATGACGCTTATACCATGGAAATGCGAATATTTGATTGTTTCCATATTCACGATTTCATCGATCAAACGATATCCAATATTTTTGAATATGTCAAATCAAATCAGTTTTCAGGAGTAACGCATCTGTGGCTTGGGTGAGACTGTTCTTATCTGGGGTTGATTGCGGATGTTCACGGGCGGCAGGAGCCACTTAGCAGGCAGGCAGGAACCATCAGACTACATGCTTGTTTGCTACTTAAAAATTTTAAAATAAGTTTATGGTCACACATATTTACAATAAGATAATGGTATTAGAAGGGTTTTATTGTGAGACATTGCAAAGATACTGAGGTTGTTATGAAAAACATTAAAGATGACGTTATTAGTCAATACAAGAAAATTAATCACGACCAATATATGCTAATGCTTACATTTTATACATGCGTAGCGCATTGCATGTATTCAATATTAATTTGTTGTTACTTTAAAACAAGGTAATGACAGGTGTAGAAACAGTCTAGGTCGACCGGGGAGGTACCAGCACCACACCTATTTCTAAAATGAAGCAGTTCTTGCGTTTCGGTGGAAGGGTGTGGTTGCCGACACACTTGTATATGACGCGACTATCTTAGTCCTCGAGAGTGGCAACGCATCTGTGATCGACTTCAGATAGTACCTGTGTTCTATATGAAGTTGCTTACATATGTCCATGGGCGGCAATTACCACTTACCATCAGGTGGACTGCATGCTCGTTTGCTACATCAATGTGATAAAAAAATATAGACGATTCTATGCGCTGTGGTTTGGTTATTTAATTTTTTTTACAAAGATGATACAAAGAAGAGGAAAAAGTTTAATCTATGGAGATTATAAAGATAAATCTTCCTGAATAACAAACAAATTAATGGTAATTATTTTCTTTTGCCAAGTTTAAATACAATTAAGTCGGTTGTTAGATTACACGCAGGATTAGTGGCAATAATATTGCCTAAAAATCAATAATTCTTAGATTTATAAATATACGTATAATACGAGATAACATTCTTGTAAGATATTATGAATAGAATTTACATAATAAGACATTATATTCCAAAATTTTACATAAACATTCACCACACAAAGAGAATTAATTAATTTGGCCATGTTTTGCAAAATCATTTTTAATTTGCGTTTTTATGAGGCAATAAATGTTTCCTCAACTGCGATGCTAAAATGAATAAGACAATCTAACAGTTATAGTTTCTCGTTAGAATTCATGGCTAATGTTTTATCTATTAATTCTTTGTCGGCTATCGCTGTATTGTGTAATGAAATTGTTCCACGCATCTCCACTTCGCACTCTAAAATAACTTGGATGACTGACAATAAGAAATACGATGAATTTTCATCTTAGAGTATGATTGTTTGAAATCGCATCAAAAAAGTAATTTAATTTATGAGGTAAAATTTGTTCTTTATTTCCGTAACGTCCGTCTACTTTATTAATAGTGATTAGTTCAAAGTCTGAAATAACATTTCTAAGATTGTTACGCGAAATCTGTGGTATTAACTACAATAGGTATTTAAAAAGTTGTTAAAGGTATAAAATTTATGTAAAATGCATGTCAATTGTCATGTTATTTTTTTTTCAAACGCGAGTAAAACCGCGTGGCACAGCTAATGTAAACTAAGTACATAGGTTTATTTAAGACAAGATTTCTATATAAATGATAGGTATAATAGGACACTTATCTAAATACTGGCTCTTTCCCGCGGCTCGGTCAATTTAGGACATACACCACGGTTAAAAGTATTCCATGTGTTAATCCAGCCCATAAACTATCTGTGTGCCAAATTTAATTCAAATTGTAGTTTTTGCGTGAAAGAGTAACAAACACATATACACCCTCAAAAACTTTTGAATTACACAATAGTAAAAAGTAGAGATGCACCGAATATTCGTTTGGTATTTGGTATTCGGCGTATTCGGCATCTTTTTCACTATTTGAGTTCGGCCGAATTATTCAGTTTTTGTGCCGAATATATTCGGGTCGAGTTCTATTTTCTTGGCCACACGACATGGTATAAAAATAAAAAGAAAAAACTTCTTATGCAACTTTTGTTATGTATTAGGCATAGGTCATAGAAATCTTATGAAGGCTTTGAATGCAAAGTTAATAAAATAGAGAAATTAAATGTCAAAGGAACATTTATTTTGTAACCTCAAATCAATATATTTATTACTTAACCTATAGTTACTATTAAACTATATCTTTTAAACCACAATTAATCATTTTTTATTTATTAAACTAGAGTCAACACTTATTTTAAACCTCTAATCAACATTTATTTTTAAACCTCGAAACTATATTTATTTAACTTAATACCAACATTTTAACAACAAAATTTAAAGTATTAATAAGCACACCGAATAATTCGGCCGAATATCCTGTTCGGTAAACTAAACATTAAACCGAATAGTATTCGGTATTCGGTTATTTGGTGAAAACACTTTTCGGCGCATCTCTAGTAAAAAGTAAAATTATACGGGTAATTCAAATTTCAACATGTAGCTCAGCTCCGTTTAAGTAATTGAACCTGAGCTACGATTGTGCGTACAGATCAGCTCAATTTACGACTTCTTTTAATGTTTAAAACTCATCCATGGGTCAACTTCAGATTTTGAGACGGGAGTTGACCAATGAGGGAGCTGTAATTGATGAGCTTAGCTTGAATCTATCAATTTCATTTAAATAAAAATTATTTATTCAGTCTTATTTACATGAACGGTGATGGAGCTTGTTTGTAATGGAGCTTAAATAAGTATGAAATTTTTAATCATCTGAGTAACGCAGAATTTCCATTATAACTCTCTTAGATTCTTATTCTTAGATTAAGAGACTTGTAAACAATAATTAGAAAAATGTAATCTTATAAGCAAACTATCTAATAAGTTCAACTACCCTATCATTAACTAATTAACTCAGTGTTCTTATTCCAAATTACAGCTGTAATTAAGAAAGAATAATTATAATAGTGATCTGATTTTTATGAGGTGTGACTTAGTTTGGGTTTTAAGCAACTGTTTTTGATACTTTGGGTTTTAAGGACCTGTTTTTGAGTTTTGTGAGGCTTACGATGGGTCACACATAGGATATCTAATCCTGTAGACCCAAGTTGGTCGCATGAAAAAGCTCGTATTTCATAAAGCTAAGTTATTGCTGGTAACAGTTAAGCTGAGCTATTTACAGCGTTATTGTTATGAGGTAAAATTAATTTATCTATCAATCGATTTGCATGGAACCCTACCTAGCGCAGTTCCTGAAGCAAGTCCGAGAGGTGCGGTCGCTTTAGGAGCCAGGAAGTGCGGTATAATAATTCAAGGCGATTAATTTCATTTAAATTCAGTAAGTGTTGATAATTCTACAAAAACGATTATTGAAAATTTGAAATTATTATTTATGAATCAAAAACACGCTCTATCAAGAACGACGTTTAGGACCTGCGCAGACTCAACATCTTTCAAATTATGTTTATAGATACGTGTATTATGACCTGTAATGCCTCCTAAACGTCACTATGAGACATTAGATAAGCCTATGTTCTTCAATGTTCACAAAAGGTTTATCAGGATTTTCAGAATTTTGCTTTTACTGTTGTATGTCCCGTAATATGCAAGATTGCAAACAAAATTACATAATATCGTCAGAAGGATTTGAGTCTTAGTACCCTAACAAGTCGCAGAGCTATGAGGCTTCATGTTTAAATTAACACTAACCCACAAATAAACAAAACTATATTACGTGAAAATTAACTGTGATTAAATTCGTATAAAGTAAAATAAACGCCACAGTAACCCTACGTTTTCTCCTTCTATTAGGCAAATAAAAATAATGATTTTAAACTTTCGCGTTAAAACAATCGATAAATACCGTCGCGGTTGGTAAATTTGTTTGCTGCTTTTTTGTTCACTCGATAGTGACTAAGATGAAGTTTTTGTTACTTTATATTATCTATCAAATGCAGACATTATTTGTTTACCTTCGAAACTATAGTTTGCAGTTAGATTCATTATTTAATCTCTTAAAAATCCTTAAGTAATACTCGTACACTATATATACAAATAAAAAATTAAAACTAATCAGAACAAACAAATAATTGAACCCAAAATTGATGTGTAAATTAAAGATAAAAATACGAAATCATTGCCTCTTCGGAGAGTCACAAGAACGTTAGTGTGTTACCTCGTTGGGGACCAAAACTATCCATTGGCCATAATACGCAATGGGCTTTACGTCTTCTGAAACGTTAACCAGTGATGGCGACAGTTCTTTTCAAAAGCGTCGTGCTTCTGGCCGCCAAAAGCCTAGTTTCTACAGCTAACGGCACAAATATTCAAGTCTTAACCAAAGCTGCATATTTGCGCCGTTTAGCAGATTCATCTGACCGTGAAGCACTATCGCGCGTCTAGCTCACAAATATATGAGATGGAGCCAGCATATCGATGCAAGTTGCATCCCATACAAAGCACCTTCCATTTTCCAGGAAACAAATGTTTTACCGTCAGGCCTCTTGCATCGTCACGTTATCAGTTTATAAACAATAACTGATGCGGCAAAATTTGCGAATACTTAGTATAATGCTTGGTTATCATTGCTCACTAAATATAATAATAATAAACGTTTATTTCAGACGTTAGTACATCCATAAATTGTTAGTATGTTAGTAACAATTGTGCTTAAATTCTATGTTA
>DWTU01002891.1:0-10957 GCA_018251515.1 Cecropterus confusis
ATAAGTGAGCCGGGAACCACACCCTTCTAACGAAACGCAAAAACTCGTCACGTTAGACATAGGTGTGGCGGTGGTACCTCCACGGTAGAACTACACTGGTTCTAGGTACCACCTGGAAACCATTTTGCTTTGCTAAAATAGTAAAATTGTTAAAAACATTAAAACAATAAAATCCGACTGCTTAATACGATTTTTTGTTCATAATTATATATTCAATGTGACACTTCATATGAGTTTTCGTAAAAATGGTCAAGTAAAAGTTAGTACTTTCAATCATAGTTGATTTATTGGATATCATATTTTTAGATTGATTATTCATATATTTTTAGAGTGATCTATTTAGTAGCTGTCATTTGATACCCATATTGGCATTATAATAAAAAAATCGTCCCTCCCCTACCTCTTTTCACTCTAATTGCAGACGCCATTTTTTTCAATTACAATACAGCCTATGTCACTGCAAATTGAGTCGATTCTAATGATAATTCATGTGTCACAATCCGTCAGCCCGTTTGGGCTGTAGCGTGTTCCTTACAAATGGACATACATTCATACAAACATACATACATACGCTCGAAAAACCCTATGTCGTTGTCGATTACAAAGGGCTCATCACAGACATAATTTCAATTTTATTTCTTTGCACAGGTAGTGTGACGTTGCGGCGAAGGTAACTGACCGAGGCGTGTATACGGGCGTTATTGTGGATCGCCTGTCAGTTTCCATTTTGCTTTGTTAAAATATCACTATGAACGCCCGTATGGCCAAGTTTCAATAGTTAATTGAATGTATGGTAATTGGTATTTTATATATATATTCATTGGTTTATTAGTCTTTTGTCGGCCTATTGAACTATTGACATTACAGTATTTTACATTAGATATAAAAATATTTTTAATGAGATTAGATTTCGATTAAAAGTAAAATGAGTTGTGGATTTGTGCATAGAACGCCAAGGTCCGTGTCATAAGCTTAAAAGTTGTAGTTAAGAAATATAACAAAAAATACCCGACTTCACAGTTGGACACAGTTCTGTCGTCATGATCCAGATTTATTACATTGAGCGCCGACTTCGGGACTATGTAGTAATTTAACATGTATTTAAATGATTTTTTACTTTTGTGTAGCACTGAAGTCGGTTGTATAATTTGTAAAAAAAAATCACGCTTTTTAGTGATGATATTATCACTGATTTTGGTTTAGTGGACACAAATGTACGTAAAAACATAAACTGAACGATCCACATAAATCTAACAATTAACGTAAATCTAACCCATAATTTACACTTTTACATTTAATATGAGCTGGGCGTACCCGCTCACAGGGCGCTACCGCGCCCTGCTCACATAGTTTTAATCCTAACCTAACTCATCCTATATAAAACACTAAAGCTAAATCCAATCCTAGTCCATAACATAGGTCATCATCATCTGCGTTTAGGTTCATTCAAGGTCAAATTTTTCATCACATGGCATTCAAAGTCTAATTTTTCTTCACATGTCTTTGCTCAGGAACCCACCCATCATGTAAGCAACAAATACCAAACTTATATGACTTAAGCAGGATATATTTCTGCATTATTTTATGAAAATTGGATTGGCAGAACCTGAGTTATCTCAAATTAATCTAAATAAGTGTCTGTACAATTTGAGGGTTTTTGCACCTCGATTTTTCATTCAGTGACTGTGGGACCATACTGCAAGTATACTCTACCGATTTAAAGAAAAAAATCGCAATCAGTCCACAGTTGGCGGAGTGATCGTTATACATACATAAAAAAATACAACCGAATTGATAACATCCTCCTTTTTTAAAGTCAGTGAAAAATTCTAAGGCGATGTTCTATACCACTTCAGATGTTCAATGCTGGAAATAGGCGCTCTTCTAAATGCATGTCGCTCTATTGCGTGCATTATCGCACAATTGAATATTTATCAATTTTAATTTAAACATAGAGTATTGTCCTTATTATTTTAGACCTTAAAAATCTTGGTGCTCTTATTCCACTGTGTTAAGGGCCCCACGACCCACGACACAGGAGAATGGGACCCACGACACAGGAGAAAATCCTACTGTGGGGCTATGAGTGTAGAAAGCGTTTAATATAGCTAAGTATACCTAAAGTTACTAACAATATTTGAAGTCACGAACAAACGTTACTTACAGATTTAAATGCGTTGGATGGCATCCAATATTATGTCCGCAGATTATGTCATGCAAAAGATTTCCTCGTGCAAGTCGTGATACGGACAGTAAGCTGACTTATCCTTTTCAACGAAGCGGCAAATCAAACGTGATTGCTGTTGCGACGGGCCATTACTCTGCCACACCCACATAGTAACTTAAAGTATGTACAACTAGCTGTGCCCCGTGGTTTTACTCACTTAAATAAACTCATTTAAATAAAGGGAACTCTCTCAATTAAAAACTGAAACCGTAAAAAAAATTGTGATAATGTTAGTTCAGGATAGTCCCTTTAAAATTATCTGTTGTTTAATGAAAGTTCTGTCCATACCGTTTAAGCAGTTTTCCATGTGCTAATGTTAGAGTCATACTAATGTTCAAATTTCCGGTAATATAAAGGAAGATCCACTGTGAGACAAGAGAGATTTGAATCAAGCTGGAATAGCATAATATTGTTTTAATTATTGTATGACATATTGTGTCTATTAAAAAATAATACTGCTGTAGGTAATTTCAAGTAACATTTTTATAATTTAATTCTGTGACAAATGAAAAAAATAAATGTTTCATAGGTTATAAAAATAATATTAGGTAATCTTCAAATATACTAGTTATCACCAGGGTGAAATATAAATAGTTAAAATAATCGCAATTCCGTATAAGTAATCAGTATGTGATAATAAAAACTAAAATATTCATAAAAAGTTTCGTTAGAATCATAGCATATCAAATTTCAATATTAAAACTGCAACTTTTCGTACTTAGATAAAAAGTACGTATTCCTTTGTAGTTTTCTTGAATATCAAAAAGAATACATAGTCTTCGGTTCACGTAATCCATGTCGAATACTAGTCAACTATGAGCGAATAATGATTAGTCAGTAGGACTTCTCTTAGGATCATAGCATACCAAGATTATTATGACCTGTTCATATTTACATAAAATGAACTGCGTTTTTACAATCATTTAATAAAAAAATAAACATAATTATTTGTATCGTGTATCAATCAGCTATGAGGTTGTAGTCATTGATGAGAACTTTTCTTATCATACCAAAAAATACTATTAAGACTGTATCCAGTCGTACTAAAATAAAAAAAATGCGTAGATACTACTTTGTAATTATATTTAATATTGAAAAAGAATCTTTAGTTCACGCATTTCATATTAAATGCCAGTCAGCTATAAATAATCATTCAAAAGAACTTTTTTATAAATATTGCATATCAAAACTTTATATTAAGCCTGTATTTGTTCGTATTTGCGTATAAAAATATGTATTGAATACATCCATTGAGTATAAAAAAGAAACCATAACTATAATGGTTCACGCATTCAAAAACCATAACAATTCGGTTCACGCGATCTATATTGTATGCCCGTCCACTCAATATCGAGCACCATCACTGAGCGTATAACAAGAGGCAAAGTATAACAGAACGCGGTGCGTCACAACCTGTCGCTGCACAAGTGCTTCATGCGTGTTGAGAACGTGAAGGGCGCGGTGTGGACCGTCGACGAGGTGGAGTTCTACAAGCGCCGCCCGCAGCGCGCCGCGCACGCGCCGCCGCTGCACGGGTACGGCCCCGGCCAGGCCCCGCTCGCCCGGACACTGCGCACACTGCCACACTGTTTACACTACCCATACGCCGCACGTGCTGTAACATAACCCATATACTGCACACGATAACACACACTTGTCAATTATACAGTACACACCCGACGCGTGGGTTCAGCTCCGGCCAGACCCCGCTGTACACGCTTTAACACACTTGCATACAATACCTGTACACTACACATGTTGCTCTAACACACTTGACAGTACACACCCCAATACACGGGTGACCCTGCCGATACACTCGTACACTGCACACGCACTAATACACTTTCCTTACAGACCCATGCTCTGCACATCACTGACACACACTGATACACTTGACAGTTACACAATAAACAAGTGCCTTACCACCTTATGACTGTCTACATACACATGACTCCTTTACACACCTGACAGTTACACAGTACACAAGTGCCTTATGACTTTATACTACTATACACTGTTCATGACGCTCGGACGCACCTGACAGTTACACTGTACACAAGTACCTTACAATCTTATGACTGTCTACACGCACATGACACTCTAACACACTTGACAGTTACACAATAAACAAATGCCTTACCACCTTAACACTGTCTACATACCCATAACTCACTTACACACTTGACTTTTGCACTGTACACAATTGCCTTTTAATACAATTCATTCACAGTTACACTGTACACGCTTGCCTTGAGACCTTATAACTATCCATATGCATATGATACACGTTTCACAACACACGGTAGATTTATGACCTTATGACTACATTACAGTTGTCTTATGATCTTGCATTACAGTCCACACATATCTTATAATACACAGTTATACACAGTACACGGTTGCCGTATAACCGGACATAACATTGTACCGTTTTCTAATGACCTTACATCTTACAATACAAAATAAAACTATACACACTACACAGTTGTCTTACTATTTTACATGATACGGTTATCTGATGACGTTACATTACAGTACACAGTTATAGACCTCACATTATACTCTAAAATGTATATTTACTGTATGACTTCACAATAGTACTTGTCTTATTACATTGCACAGTACATAATTGCTTTATTCGCTTTCGTTACACTTATAACTTTACATCACACAATTATCTTACACGTGTTACACTTTACATTCATATGATCAACGATTTATCTCAGTACACAGTTATCATACATAGACATTACACATAAGCATAAATCCAAGAAATTACACTTAAACATTTATATGCCTGCAAATCTTATACTACTTCTATACCTAGGTACTTTGCCTATCATCATTCAGACCATGACTTTACCAACGTACATCACACTATATAATTGTCTTATAATCTTATATTACACTACACTATTCTTAAAAAAAAAAAAAAATTGTAAATGACAATTTGTAAGTGCCCTCGTAGGCCTATGCAAAATAAAGACATTTCATTTCATTTCATTTCCGAACTTATAACATTGTGCTGTACAAAGTACATTAAAAACCTATTTTGATAATCTCATATTACAGTACACAAATGTCTTATAATCTTACACTAACCAGTTCTATGGAACTAAAACAACATATTAATACAAAATTTACTAAATTACTACTTCTAGGAAGCTTACATTATATTGTACAATTCTGATATATACATTAAACTACAAAAAAATCACTACACTCTACATATTTTACTACAAGCTTATATTACTAATGTTTTTATTTCACTCCACAATCAAGTAACACAACTAGTACACTGTACATAGTTCTTACATAAATAAACTTATGCTGAAAACTTTCAAATATAAATTATTTTTACAATAAAATAGCATAATTGTTGCATCAAATTTCAAAATGACAATAATTCACAAAAGTATACAGAGACTAACTTAACCCAAATACACTATCCAAATTGTGGCCGATTAACTATAACCAAGACTGTATCATTTAATCTTTACAGAAACTTACAGCGTATTTCAAATTTGATCAGAAAAAATTGCATTAAGTAATTGAAATAAAGAAACAGTTATCTTTTGTAGCAATTTATTATGGTTAAAAAACAATAAAAAATGATATATTTTTATAACACTGATTGAATTATTTAATTGGGGGGACACTGGATATTAAAATGTTAAATCTCTATTAATACTATAGTATTTTGGGGATAAAAAATTCAAAGTAACCTAACACAAAAATCTGTAAACACATTACACTCCACAAATACAACACTGAACATAATTATCTTTCTCTTAAATATTTTCTATCTAACCTAGATATGTACCTAACTCTTATCGTGTAAATAAACGTTTTATCTCGTTTCAGATTTTAAATTTGTAATTATTTGTGTAGTGGGTTTTGAATTGAATTTGTGAGTGGCGTTGAAACTGTTCATTTGATTTTCTAAATCAGTTGCATCGCTACCATGTGAGGTCTTGTCATTCTGTATTTAGGTTTCGTTGTGTGTGTTCGTGGGTTTCAGAGGAACGGTGAATAACATTTTTCTCGCTTGCCTATTAACCTCGCTCCTATCATCGGATCCCGTCCTTGGGGTCTCTCTTCTTGGGCCATTCCTGCATGTTGGTATTCAAAATACTTCCACGACGATCTGAGTGCGCTTCAATCGTATCGACCTTACATTTAATTTCTTGCTCATTTTTATTAAAAACTGTGAATTCTGGAGAACGATTGACGCGCACAATTGGGTTTTACGTTAAGATAATAATGAAATGGAGTTTTACAGAGCGTTATACTCGCCAGAGAGAAATAATATCGATATGTGCTAAACGGGAATGAATTATAGAACGCAATCCGGACGAACCTGTCTCTGCACAAATGTTTCGTGCGGTACGAAGACGACTTCGGTTCTTTCTGGATGGTGGATGATGCGGAGTTCGTGAAACGACGCCACCTGAGTCGTGGGAGGCCTAGGAAGTATGAACCGACGCCGGGACCCAACGCCGCTCCTCCACAGTAAGGGCGCAGCCGCATCTGAAGCTGCGACCGTCCAACGAATCTATTGGCTGATTACTTTTTGAAAGTTCACGATTCAGTATTTGATCAAAGTCGCCCTCATAAATCGGATTACGATTGATTTGATATTACATACTTAAATTACATAGTTACAGTAAAACGTAAAATATTAAATGCAAATGATTTTTTTGATTCAGTTGAAAATTTTTAGTAAATTTCAAATGCAATACTGAATCATGAACTTAAAGAAAAAGTAAATTCCATTGAAACTAATGTGAACGCAGATTTAGATCTTGATATTCAAAGTTTGAAACATGACGCTAATTTTAGGGATTTCGTTTAAAAAAAAAAATGAAAATTGTGAGAATCGTTGGACGATCGCGTCCAAATAGAGTTTTCTTGTTTGTGAAATATTGGGAATGAACCTGAAATGATCACGAGATGATTTTCGGTTTCCATTAGATCGATGTTTCTGACCATTAAGTACGGTGTATCACTGTGTAAGCTTAGATATATCAACATGTCATGTTAGAACGTAACAATAGAAACGTGATTACAAATAGAAAATCTTACTGCGTGTGTTTAATTTTCTTTCATAGTTTTACCATCACTAGTAGCTCTCACATCATTCACGAAGATTAAACAAACAGCAGTATATAGACTTTTAGAGTGCGAAGCTATAACCTAATTGTTTTGCGATAGATTTTAACATCACTACTCAATATGACTTGTCTAAAAATAGCTTTAATCATAATATGTTGCTATGTAACACGAAACATTTTTAATTTATATTTGATGAAAAGTGTGTTTTATATCAAGTTGTCTATGATCATGTTTATTTCTATAAATGATTATATGCATGTAGACTGCATTAAATGATTTATTGTAAAGAAGGATCGTCGTTGGATACCCAAGTAAGATGAAGAGATCTTTAACTCTTTTACTATTCCCTTCTTTATCATTGCATGTTTTATCCCTTTCTAAGGAACGAGGTAAGTTTGGCTTCTAATGCTTTTGCACGTGCATCTTTGTCGCATGTTATTTTGTCGTTTTTCTCAATTTTGTCTCTAAGCTTGCCTTTTTTATATATTTTTCTATTATTCTATTTATCTTTTTAACTTTTTCACACACTCTCACTCCGACATAAATTACTTATACAGACGAATTGGACTTTTTCATTCCAAAATTCAACACTTTACAAATATGACACTCATACACACGACACAATCAATGTTTTTATAATGGTTTAATGCCATTACTTCAGAAGAGGTCTGATATGGCCGGGTATGATTTTTTTATTAAAGTTTATATATTCAATTTATTTTCATATAAAGTAATCGATGTTGCGACTTCATCTGCAATTATCGAATTTAAAGTTTCAATTAAATATTTCGATTCTCAAAAATATTCGATTTTATATTTTTATATTAGAAAATCGTTATTTCAACTAAGTATTATTTCTACAGATTTATGGGCGCACAAAGTCCACCAATGATGACTAGTCCTCACGGGTACAGCGAGGCTCTTAAGCGCAACCTTCAGGTACTTATTTGAAAATGAAATATTTAATAACATATCAAACAATTGAAATTATGTCTATGATAATTATATCAGGGAAGAATCTGATGAATGACAATAAATGTCAATCAATCTAATTTGCTAAATTAATTGTTATGAGCAAAATAAATTACCCCGAAACATTCGATTTTATTAATAGGTTATACCGTCAACTCATTATTGTCCCACTGCTGGGCACGGGTCTTCTCTCAGATTGAGAGAATTTCAGGCCATAGTCCTCCGCGCTGGCCAAGTGCGAATTGGTAGACTTCACACACCTTTGACACCTTTTTTTTTAAGAACTTTCAGGTGTGTAGTCACGATGTTTTCCTTCGCCGTAAAGCAGTGATAATTAATTTCTAATACGCACATCATTTTAGAAAAATCAGTGGTGCCTGGGATTCGAACCTCGGTGCCGTCGATTGAGAGGACGAGTTTTAACCATTCGGCTATCACTGCTCCCCGCATTAAAAGATTGATTGGCACTAATTGTCATTCATCACAATAATCCTTCTAAAACTTAAGTAAAATAAAACACAGTGTAAGATAAAATACTTTTTTATACATTTTTTAAACCCGGTCCTTGATTATATTTTTTTGAAATTCCATAATGATTCATTAAAAAAGTTTTTTCAGGGTATGATGGAAGACTGCAACTTGTCGTATATATCTGGAGATGATCACATGATGCAAACCGAGGACTATCCGTCTTCTCACGAAGATTACAGGTGAGAGTAAATATATTTAAAAAACGATGACTTACTTGACTTCCAAATTCAATTATAGACTCAACTATAGAATACAATGAACTTTTTGTAAAAAAAGAAAATTCCAGAACAATGACAGCAGCAACAGCTAAGATGAATGTTTATTTCAACCTTAAAACAAACATTCTTCATAGCTATTTCATAAACGTATTGTAAAGAAGAAATAACTTCAAAACATACCACATTGACATGATATTTTTCTTTAAATTTCTTAACATTTTTGTTTAAAGCGATTAAATCCCATCAATTTCTCTATTTATATATCATCTAAATATATTAATATAGTCTCTCGATAAATTTACCATTTCGAATATCGTTTTTTATGCTTAAATGTTTATATCTTGTATCTTACGTCGTCAAATCATTTATGTCCCACTGCCGGGCATAGCTTTCCTCTCAGCGTGAGAATAGTTTAGGTTAGGTTAGGTTAGTAGTCCACCACACTCAATCCGTAATTATAAGCAATTCATTCGTTTTAATTATCTTTCACAGCCGACCTCCAATGATGAACGGGTACGGAAGCAGCAGTTCGTCTCATGACGTAAAAGCCGAAGATCTGAGCGCCAATGACACTCAGGATATCAAGCCCAATATTTACGCTCTCAAGAACGAGATGCAGGCTTCTGATTATTCTAATAAAGGTAAATATTCTATAATTCTAAAGTACTAGAGTGGTTTAAAAGTCTAGATTTCTTGAAAATTTACGACGATTTTGACGAATCGAAAAATTTTAGGAAAGTCACTATTTCTTTCTAGTTTAAAAAATAATCTCATTATTATTATTGAGATTGTGATTTAGAGATTGAGGTTGAGAAAATAAGTAAGAGTACATACTTAAATTATTAATAATAACATTTTAATTACAAGGTAAATGTAAGTGGAATTGAAAATTTAAAAATAATAATTCTTGTATTTAATACGCACTAATAAATCTATTATGTACTTAACAATAAATAATCAATTTAAGGAGCCGATTACACGAATAACAAGGAATCGTCGAGCACCCGCTCCAGCGAAACCAGCCCTTATGATGACTACCCTCGCTCCGACGACAGATATCGCCCGTCCATATCCCACATCAAGGACGAAGCCGAGAACTTATCCCTTAATGAGCAGAGATCTGATAAGTAAGCATTATAATGTTGAGAAAGAGATAAACGTAAGAAATGATAAAGATCTTAAAATGATAATCAATAAAAATAAATAATCAAATCTCAACAAATTGAATATTGATGATGTTGATGAGACAGGTGTTACAATATATGATATGAAAGCTATTGGTTTTTTAGATCTTAAAAGGTCTTGAAAGTACAGAGAGAAAACCAAATTGAATTATCAATAATTATACGACTAAGATGAAAACTTTTCATTGAAAGAAAACACTAATATGGAAAAGGTCATTGAATCTAAACTTTGATTGGATGATGAAGATTTGGGGGTGTTAATAATATCTTTGACGTTTTTAGTTAAACAAGTGATTGTAGTGAATATACGAGTCGTGAAAGTGACGTGGACTTAGAACTGAATTTATAGGAATAGGAGAAATTTCCGCGTATGTGGACGAATTTCAGCGTATTCTAGGATTAGTGATATCACAGTATGTAATACATTTGTATCTACGGGTGTAGTTCTATTTCATGTTAGTGGAGACGCCGTTTTTAATGTGTTCACCATTGGAGTAGCCCCTTTAGGAATAACCAAATATTTTTTTTTTCAATTTTTCAATTGGCCCGGTTTTAACGGGATTCTTTGAAGTATTATAGTTTTTATAATTTTATTACCGTCTAAGTTCATCGCTTTCGTTGGTAAGTTAGTAGGTAATATAATTCGAATTGTTGGTTATTATTAGTTAAGTGTTAGGGCAATTAGGTGAGAATGATTATCGTGACAGTCT
>DWTU01002892.1:0-10956 GCA_018251515.1 Cecropterus confusis
ACCTTTGTCAATTCACTCAACTGGGAAGAAAAAACGTAAATAAATATAAATTATTAATATTAATGATACATAAAATATTGACATGTTACTTAATCCTATTATGTATTTATATATTTATTAGTTTCATATGCAAATAAATTTATATGTGTAAACAAACACTCAGTTAATTTAGTAAGTTAAAACATTCGCAAATTTAGTTCATGTTGTTTACTGAAGTGTCTAAAACAAAAAAAAATACATACATTTTAGGCTTAATATAAGCAATTAATTATATAAATCATTTACTAATCGATTAAATTGTGGATTTTGTAAAAATTAAATAAATAACATTCTGAATATGTTTCTGTTCAGGTTACGAGTAAAACTCGTAGGCCCTAATCCACCACGTGGGTCTATTGTAGGTTCATAGGCTTTACATGTCAAGAACCTTATTTAAGAGAATTCTTAATCCAGATTTCGGTAAGATAATTTCGTTCACTATGAAAACTGTAATACTAGATTTACACTCAAATATCACTAAAATTTATATCACTGTAGGATCACCACTTAGTTAATATATCTTTTACTTTTATTACCCAGTTGTAAACACTGATTAGTTAAAACTCGTTTGTCACCCCGAAGCGGCAATTAGCTCGCTTTACACGAGCACTAACCACAGCCAGAGCCATCCATGACTCTACAATTTGATCTGGATCTAGTACAGTAATCAAGCTTGTAATTGTAAGTCTTCCGCGAAGTGTAAAATTGATTGTAATGTATATTTTTGTAGTGATTATATAATACCCCAGTGCTGGAGTCGGATCCCAGAGTGTAAGGGGTTTGGGCTAAAGTCCACCGCGCTAGTCAAGTGCGAATTGGTGGACTTCAAACACAAATGACAACTTTTTATGGACTCTCAAGCGTGTAGGTTTCATCAAATGTTTTCCTATATGTTTATAACTAGTTTTAATTAATTTATAATACGCTCATAACTTTAAAAAATCAACAGTAGATGCTCGGAATTTGAATCTCCGATCGCTTGATTGAGAGGTCGAGTTTCAACCACTAAGCTACCACTGCTTCCGCCATATATCAAACGTATAACTTGATATAATTAAGATAATAGTCCAAAATAGCTATATTTATGTTTCTTTAATTAGAGAAAACCGAGCAAATAGAAATAGCTCACTTTTTGATTTAAACTTTTATTGAAACAAGTTATAGAAAATATGTTATTTTAACAAGAAATAAAGCAGTGTCTACATTTATCGTCAGTGACACCTTAGTTAACATATTGATCATAAACATATTTAATAGAGTTCCGAGTTCGATTCCTGACCGGATTGAAATCCAAGGATAACTTTCTAAGGATAACTCCTTCACTATAAATGTAACTATTTTGTCCTAATTACTCTTACAATACAAGGAATCTATGCCATTTTGTTTTTCACCACTAAAAATCATATTAGCGTGTATATAAAAGAAACCTACATCAAGCTGAACAGATGGTATTACAGGAAGTACCGCGGCACAATAAGACTTGCTCGCTCCGAAATTTACTGACCCGTCGACGTAAAACGATAATTGAGGCGGTATTCAATTACCCGGAGAGAAATTTGAAATATCCCAAGATTAGACCAGGGATAGCAAATAGACTGCGGAGAGCATAAACTGGCCCGACCGTCTTTGATTTTTCTATCAATTTATTTATCCAGTACAACCTGCAATGCTTTCCATCTATGATTCTATGATTCTAAACAAAACCATGAAGAATTAAATAGGAACTAAAAAGGATGTGTCTTTTTTCGAATATTTTCGGGACTTTAATGAATAAAACTTAAACTATGCGGTAACATTCTAACTATTTATTTACTACGTTATGTGATATAAAAATTTGAACAATATGTAGATATACATATTAATTTGCTTGTATTTTATTTCAGTTTGAATTTTGTTTTCATTGTAAGTCTCACATATATTTTCTTCATCCAACTGGATGTTGGACACGCAGAGGGATCCGGGTTCGATCCCCGCTCAGACACATAGTAAAATTATGAATTCGGTATTCATCTTTATCTGTATCCATGGCACCCAGGGCACGAAAAATCGTCGTGAAGGCTATGAGTTTAGAAAGCGTTACGATTAAACAAAAATGTTACGTATTGCCACCCATTATAATCTGTAACTGACTACAAATAGCTTAAAATCCCATAGTCCTAAGGTCGCTTATTGAAAAGCCATCTGCGGATCTAAGAAAAGACACACTTGCCTAGCCTATTTACATTTGAAAATATCCAGATAGTTAACAAGCGAGAATATAACCAACAAACACGGCACGAACTAAGTTATTCTTAAAAGCCATCGATACCCGAGTTAACCCTCAAACGCTAATCACACCCGAGTGGAACCGGGAAGCGGTGTCGAGTGACGCTGTCACGGTGTACACTTCTCGGAAAGTGTTAACTTATGTAAGATACTAGTTTGAACTAGAGGGCAAGAGAGCTTGGAGCGAAGGTAGTTATTTCTATTAGCGGTTATTGCAGTAGTTCCACGTTACTACTTACTACTTACTTACGTTAGTCTTGCCTTGTGGTGTCGGTTGAATAGCACCAGTCCCTCTCTTCCCGTGGATGTTATAGGAACAAGTGACAAAATCCAAGAAAAGAGCAGTAGTGAGATGTGACTATAGCGTGTTATATGAAATCTCACGCACCATGTTTAATAAGTTAATATATGTAGATAATTTTTGTTCGCTTAAGTAGCGTTACGAGTCACATTTAGGTTTAGTATATATGCGTCGTTTTCATCACACTAAACATATCATATTGTACTATTGTACTACATACACTAGTGCTGTGTCTCATTCACTTGGGAATTCCCTGAATCCCTGGGCAACCCCCTGCTACCCTACTACCCCCTGCGTGCAACACCACAGCAGCGTCTGTGTAATATAAACGTTATGGCTTCGATCACTAATTTCCTATTAGTGATCGAAGCTACATGCATGCCAGGCGTGATGATCGGAGAAGTCTCGTTTGTAGAGGCCTGTGTCCAAGGAAGTAGTTACGAAGCGAATGTTCTATTCTTTCGTGGTTAGACTCTGGAGGCAACTCCGTTAATAGCGCACGTAATAACACTGCCTTAGAATAGTACACTACCGCGTCTAGGGTCTGAATTGAAACATGTGGAACGGGAAGACATTTATGGGCATTTTTCCTTAGCCTTTACAGTTAACTGTTCATATATCCGACCTAAGACAGTACTCCAATTCTATTTAAGATTGCTTACAAAATAATGCCTATGTTTAGGCAAAAGGCAGGCAACGTTTAGGCAAAAGGAGCACACATCGCGTCCGACCAGGTACACCGATAAACCCGAAGAATATAGCAGAAAACCGCTGAATTCAAGGCACATGACCGGTTGAAGCTACGCCAATTAGGGGAGGCCTACGTCCAACATAGAACTCAAAATGGCTGGTGGATATACGTCGAGTGGTGTCCATGTATATCCATTGTGTTCTTGGTCGTTTGTGCTTATATTTCAATAAGGAATCCTACGGCTAAGATCAACGGATCGCAGCTATTCGTACTTTCCAATTCTAAAGCACCGCATTTAATAGCTTAAAAGCATCTTTTGTGAGACATATTTCGTGATATATCTCACTGCACTAATACGCCAGCATGCAGTATGATTTTTATCTCATTTGCATCATGGTTGTGTCGTGACTGCATTTCTGTACAATGAAGTTGAGAAAAGAACTAAACATCCGATAAAAGTACATTATCATTTGACGTCAGTGACCACCATTATCTACAAGATGAGCATCTGCGTCCATTTCATGATACCTAAATATGTAAATTCATCTATATGGACCCTTTCTACGTTCCACTGCTGGGCACGGATCTTCTTTCGGATTAAGAGAGTGTCACGCCATAGTCCACCGCGCTGGCCAGGTGCGAATTGGTAGACTGCACACACCTTTGAGAACTTTTCAAAGAACTCTCAGGTGTGTAGGTTTTCTCATGATGTTTTCCTTCACCGTAAAGCAGTGATAATTAACTTCTAATTCGCAAATAATTTTAGAAAAATCAGTGGTGCGTGCCTGGGATTCGAACCTCGGAGCCTCGATTGTGATGCCCAGTTTCAACCATTCTCCTATCAATGCTCCAACAAATGACACCTTATTAAGTCTTAAGTTTTTTTTTGACTTGTCAAATTCGGTTCAGAGAGAAATAGAAAAATTTGATTGTTATTTTTGGTACAGACCTACGGAGGTACTTTGAAATTGTCGGTTATAATATTTTTTCTTACACTACCTTACTACTACAGACAGAAACGTATATTTATTTGTACACGTCAGTTAGATAAACCCATTGTAATCTATTATCAATAGTGTCACTACGATTATCAGTACAAAGATCAACCTGTAGCCAGCAGCCATTGTCGCGTCCCGGCCGTTCCCGGAATTAGATGGAATGCTGTGTGCAGTGTAATGTTGTCTTACGAGAGAGCTTTGGAAGCGTTAGCTTTACAATGTTCTTGTTTATTTTGTTTGAATTGTAATGTAGTTTCGTTGTAACGAAATCGAGATGGTTGTATCGTTCGGGAGCGAAGATAGCTTGTAGCAAGTAAGAGCAAAAACTACTTTTACGAATTACGAAATATATTTTGAAAATTATTAGGTGGCACATGCACTATATGCATTCTTAGTGCATACTGTACTATTATCTGACTTTATCAAAACCCTAAGTCATATAAATAGAACTCTTGAATATAATGTTAAATTTATAATGTTTCGTAATTTTGGATGAAGTCTTCGCATCCATTAAAAAGTTACAGGCATTTAATCTAACTTATTATGGTTTGATAGTTTAGTATGTAGCTTAAGATTTGAGATAAAGTTCCTTTCACCGATTCGTTTTCATAAACGTTAATCCTTACGCGGTGGTATCTTATTTAGGTTTAAAAATAATTCTATGCAAAAAATGTTAAGACTGATATGTTTAAATTTGGCTGATGCATAGAATCTATAATGAAATCTGTAAAAAAATATTTAGACTAAATGACTACACTATCTTCATAATAGTGAAACAATTATAAAAATACTTATTGTAAAAAATAATTGTGGACGATATTAAAAGTCAGTTTACAAATAGTAAACTAGAAAAATGAATAATGATATTATCATAAGTTGGCTAAAAGGATCTTACCGGGTTTCTGGTGCTTATGTTTTTTCCCCTTGCCGGCGACCATCGCCGCCAGCAGCGCGACCACCAGCCACCACCGCATTCTACACTCACCACCACATCACACAAATTAACAACACTAACAATACCTCAATTTAATACCACAACACTAAACATTAATGAAAACTCCAGTAAATATACTATTTCATTTAAAATAATGCGCGAAATATAATAATACGCTTACAATATTTGAATCACTATAAAATTCTTAATAATAAAAAAATAAAACACGTGTTATTATTAATAAACCGTCAGTATGAAAAATCAGGTCAGAAATACTAAAAATTAAAACGTAAATATTATAGTTTCTTTCAAAATTACATTGTAACGTGAAATAATCGCGTAAAAGTTTCTCAAAAGCGCCAAGCACGGACCGACTCGTGCGGCCTGCGGAGAACTACTGAACAAACAAGCTTTTGAGCTTTTGTACTCAGCAAGATGTCAGTTTCGGACATTGAATACCAAAGTCTATATTACTAGAAAAATATACGTAAAAATATAAAATATACATGAGTTCACTTCATTTATTTTAAAAAGTTTAAAATTAACGATACATTTTTATCAAATAAATTAAATAATTATTATACAGTATTCATGTAGTGAGCTTAAAAGCTCACTAACTAGCCACGACCGCTTTAGGATTTAGACGTTTCGTGAACTAGTTGCCGACGTAGTTCGGCTACTACCCGCTAGATGGCGTTGAAATCTATATTTAACTTTATGATTTACTTTATATCATGTACCTATTTAAGAGAAAATCTTTTATGCTTATTTTTGTACTATAATTATCATATTAAAGAAAGAAGACATATAAACGTTTTGCCTATATGATACTTTTTACAAGTTTTTTAAGTTGCCAAGTTACGAGATGTATGTACAAGTATATACGTATGTTATATTCCTATATGACTATTTATTTATAATAACAGTGGAACAAATCAGAATAATATATTATGATATCAGATGTTATAAAGTTGGGTTCTACCACCTTCATAATTAAATTCCAGAAGCACCACTGCCACGCCTATTTCTATGGAGTGTGGTAATGCCTTCATTATCTTATCCAAGACGTTACAACTAAATCCTTTGAGACTAATAATGCATTTTTGGCCTACTATGTTTATTAGTCTAATCCTTATTGTGGTTGATTGTATCTTTATAAGAAGCCACTGCCACACTTGGACATCTGTAATCAACAGTAAAATGTTCAAACTCTAATCGGTCACAGATGCGCTGCTAGGACTAAGCCGAGGGCTCCGAAACGTACGCTTCAAGCGTCATTCTTGGCAATGCAGGCGTAGCGTTGAGGCCAGGAAATATAGAAATATGCAAATTATAACAAATCGCTCAACGCTGATGCTTATAGCGCCAAGTAAATGTTTCGTGATCGAGTGTAATTTGGAACGGCTCATGTAAGTGTCTCTGTTATACTTATTCATCAAATAATTATAATAATGACGCTTTCTACATTCACAGTTTCAAAATAGGATTTTAGTGTCCTGGGTACCATAAAAACACACAACGAATACATAAACACCCCAAAAAGAGCAGAAATCTAAATTCATCATTCAGATATATGTCTGACCGGGGATCGAACTCAGAACCGTGTCGTGCAACCAGCGTGTCAGACCGATAACGTGACTGCTCGATCGCGTGGTCGTCAATCAGAATACAACAGCGTATACGCTGTTGTTATTAGAACATTCAGTGGTTCGTCTGCGAAGGCTACGTCTGTTTCTGCCTTATAACAGGAATGAAAGCTACTGGGTCCGTGACTGACTGGGTCCGTGGTGAATGATCCAAGGAATTGTTTAATATGGAACGCGCATTGGCCCGTCGAGCAGTGCCAACCGAAGGATACAGTTATATCCACATTTAATGGACATATTACAATTACGATCATATTCGGTATCATTTTTCTTAGTGGTCCCTTACAGTTCGATTTGTACGCTATATTATACCTCAAACCACCAGATGGTAGGAGCAGGGTAGTTCATCCGGGGAAGTACCTACCACCGCCACACCTATTTCTAGCGTGAAGCAGTTGTTGCGTTTCAGTGGAAGGGTATAGTTACTGCTCACTTATATATGAGGCGAATATTCACCAGAGTAGCAACGCATAATGACGTTGCTTACAGATGTCCATGAGTGACTTGACTGCATGCGAGCATTAGAATCTGATAAAAGAAATGTAGAATGAACTAATAGATAATTCGGAAGGGAATTATCTCCAGATCTAAAATCTAGCAAAAACATCTCTCCTTCAAAGGCAGTGCTAGTGGTGACTCGTGTTGCAAATTTTCAGGCAATATTATAATATCGCATAAAAAGTTAATACCTCTTTATTTAACGAATACCTTAAATCTCTGCCGTATTGACAGGATTAAAAAAAGGTGTTCATCTAATATATATAACCTTCATAACGTCGTATAACCTTAATGCTATGAAATTTTGTTTCTTACTGAGGAAGTCGTCTTTTAAACTTGTTCAAGGTAGATTTTTCAAGATATTTGCGTGATAATGTTCCATCCATTATTGTCACAGTTGATAACTAATAGGCAGATTAATATATTCGAAATAAAAATCTACCATCTCATACTTGATCAGCCGTGGACTACGTTAGATAGGCAGCCTGTACCAGTGGAACAGTAATTCGGTGGCGATGAGACAAGCGACACTATGTACACTATACCCAATTTAACATGTGTATCTCTCAGTGAGTCAGATGTATTAGTCAATGTCTAACTTAGTAAAGTTATAGTTTAATTTCAAGTTTACTGAAAATGGTCAATGTTATTGAAGGTATTGGATGAAATCATTATAGTAATCAAATTTTATTTGTAATTGTAATTACTGTCCTTGTGAATGTAATTTAATTTTCAGATATGAGTTTCCTTAACTATTTTTTTTCAATTATTACATTTTATACTATCTTCTTATGAGCATTATTTTTGCGATATAACATCAGTTATTAAATGGTGTAAAGGATAAGGAAATGGTTTTCTTGCAATAAGAACCCAATAACATACAAACAATAAGCCAAAAATGTTTAATGTCATATCGATAAATTTACAATGCGTTTATCGTTAACACCAAAAACTGGACACCCACGACACGCGTGCGGCGCGGTGCGCCTTCCACTAAACGAGTAAAAATTTACCTAAAAAAATCCTCGCTAAAATTAGGTATTACATACATAGATACGTTCGGATAGATTGTTCGGGCGCGGTGAGCCCCGCAGCCGGCCGCGGGACCCAGCGCGCCCCCGTCGCTCGTCCGCCGCGCCGCGTTTAAATGTCACAGCTAACCAGCCGCTCGGCAGTGATTCCGTTCAGATTACAGCTAAATATTATTGTAACGTATCAGACTGTTGTGCGTCGCGTCGACGGAGTCGGTCGCTTCGCGGTCCGGCTCGCAGGGGTCGAGCACACGCGAACCTCGCCCCCCGCGAGCCGACCTCACCTATAAAAATCTGTAAACTTTAAATATAATGAACCTCTATAACAGTCTATGATATGAATATCGATATAATGAGTTTAATGATACGATAGACACTCTCAACGACGTAACTAACGCGGCGATCCGACGGGCGCGCGCCCGACGGATCGCGTCGAAGCTCGCGACGACGTGACGCGGGCGCGCGCGTCGCGAGTGGGTCGCGACGCGCGCGCGGCGTGGCGAGCGCGGCGAGCGAGAAACGGTGTGGGGAGAATCGGATCGGCGTCGCTGGCGGCGTGTGGTCGCGCGGACGCCGCTGGGGGCCGGTACGGCGCCCCCGCCCTGCGGGCCCGACCGGGCCGCCTCAGACGAACCACTCGTCCTTGTGCGGGGCGGCGCTCAGCGCTGCGCCCGCGCCCGCAGGCGGCCCGGGCGCGCCGCCCTGTACCTGCACGCAAACAAAACTATAAGCCTGAAGAAATTAGAACAATAATTTATTATCAACATTGTAATATCAATTGAAATAGCGTTTAAACCGTGTGTTTGCGCCGGTCACCATATCGGTCTTACGTACAGATATAGCGGATTGACTACCGGGCAAGCACACATAGTAGTGTCAGTGCAAAAATATATTTTTGGTTCGATAAAATTTTGATATTCATAACATAATTTATAACAGTGGATTAATGTAATTTATATGGTAGTTACCCGCGCGGGCCCGCAGGGTGCACCCAGTTTCCCGGCAGTCGCGTACTGCCCGGCGAGCCGCCCGCGCCAGCGGCCTTACCGCCGCCGGCGCCATTGCTGCTCGCCATTTGTTGTACTGAAATAATAACAACTCATCATTAATTCATAGTTAGTCTTGTCCGTTATTCACTTAAAACACTAACATAAACTGTAATTTCACTATAATACCGCCATGAGTATTTAAAGTTACATGTCATTCATTTTTTGTTCGATCTAAATAATATTGAAAACTGTTTAAGAGATTTTTAGTTCATCCATATGGAACGCCATAAAAAAATACAATTCTTTTTTAGCAGTCATCTTCGCACCCTGGGTAGGTGTGATATATCATTTATATGATACAGCAGAAATAGGTATAGCGATAGTGCCTACAGATTCGAAACATGTAGAGTTCCATCTCATATTTTAGAATAATAATGTCATTTAAAAACCTAAATACATATAGGTATTAGGCAAATAAGTAGTTTAGACTATTGTGAAGCGTATTTAAAAAAAAGTATAGTATACTAGACGGCTCACTTGTATGTGATGCGATCATCTTAATCCTGGAGTAGCAATCTACAGGGATTCTATCTGATCGACTTCAGATAGAACCCCGGTTCTATATGATGTCGCTTACAGGAGTCCATGGGTGGCAGTAACCACTTACCATGAGGTGGACTGCATGCTCGTTTGCTACTTCAATCTGATAAAAAAGACTTACAGTGTAAGTGCGTGCGTCGTTGTGGCGCACGCTTTCTGCAGTAGCAACAGATCGCGATGAGGCCGGCGAGCGCCACCAGCGCTCCCGCGCCAGCCGCCGCCGCCACCCAAGCGCCGTTGGCACCGCCACCGCCATTCTCTAGAAATAAAAATATATTATGCCAAACTTATTGTATATGAATTCATTTTCTAACCTAAATATCTTCTTGCCACTTTGCGAGTTGCTTTATTAGCCATAAACCCAAAACGAATTCACCACAAAAATGATTTTATAAATACATAAGTTAAGTTTGAAGACCCGCGTGGCGGAGCGGCCACCATGCCGGGCTGACACGCAGTGGGTTGCGGGTTCGATCCCCGACCAGACAGACGTCTGAATGATAAATTTAGATTTCTGTTCTGGGTCTGGGTGTTTGTGTATTCGACTTTGTATGTCCATGGGGTCCACGACACAAGAGAAAATCCTAATGTGGGGCTATGAGTGTAGAAAGCGTTGATAGCGTTGAAGCTTATTGAGCTTGTATATATTGTTTTTAGAATTTTCTAATTGATGCTTCAAGCTAATACTTAATGTTAACTATGATTCAATTAATAAATTGATTTACGCAGTGATCACTTCTGCATGGCAGATGACTCCGAGATAGATTTCGCTCCATATGTAGCTTGGACAGCACGTATCTATCATTCGGTACACAACGAGAATTTTTGATATTTTGCTAATAAATTTTATCAGGTGTTCTTACAATGTAGTGTTTATATTATTATTATATTATTTTTATTATTACTATCAACACTCATATATTATTATAACATCTGATTTATTACTAACGCTTTCTACACTCAT
>DWTU01002893.1:0-10954 GCA_018251515.1 Cecropterus confusis
GGAAAGAAAATGTTTTTATCTTGTTTCCTGAATAAAATATTGTTTCGCTTTAATGGGACAAATTTTTTTATTTATTTTTAATCATACTATGAACTTTAAAATATATGAGAAATAGGATTTTTTAACCATTAGAATATACTGAAGTTAAGTTTCCAGTAAAAACATGACCTCTCTATTGGAAAGTAACACCAAAATATATGACTATTGTATTAAAAAATAAAATATTGAATAAGACTTCCAAGATTTTGATATAATGTGATAGGTTTGAGTGAAACTTTGTTATTATAATCATTAAATGAATTTATATATCTCTTATAAGTTTTACATGACAAAAATTCGCAACTAAATAACAGAGAAACTACGGCCACTTAAATTAGTGCAGTTGTTAATTTTATACTGCAGCTAATTTCCTGATTTCTTTGGAGTAAGAAACAATAATACGACGCAAAACTTGCAAGGCGCTAACAAGAGCGACGGCAAAATGTCAAAAATCACAGCATTATTGTAATGACAGACGTGCGTGCAAACCTTCGAAAACTTGTAAAAAGCGAAAAAGTACTCACCCGCCGTGTCCGATGGACCCTGAAAAGGGTCCCGGATCATTTTAGCCCGCTTGTTAGGCGGCTCATCCACATGATGATCGGCCATGGCTCTGTTTACTAAACGTAAGCCGTCGTGAATATTTCGGCCCGCCGATTCAAATAACACATTTATGTCTTATATCTTTATAAAATAACATTTTAGAGCGATTTGTCATCCATCACAACGTAATTCACCCACATCCCGATCGTTCGATGTGCTCCGCACCGTTGAAGGCACATATTATAATTTCTCACTCAAGTATTCGCCATTACAAAGCTCCGAATCGAAGAACTACACAGAGCCTCTCACCATCTTCCGTCGGAACTAGCACAATAAATGAAAACAATATCACCAGATTTTAGCTACTTTACGGAACTTATTTTAACGATCGAACTACACGATTTCACTTAACACTTTAAAATACACGGAATGGTACAGTTTATGATAAAATGATGTAAGAAAAAACAGAAAATTTACACGACAAATTCCGAAATACTTCTCAGTCTCTCCAGCGCAAAATGGCGGCTGTCGATGAAAACTTTTTCTACGCTTGTCAGAAAATGTCGGCCTATAAAGAGACGACGAGTTCTGATTGGCCCGCGCATACCATGTGACCGCCGGAAGTGCCGACTTGACGCAGGATCGGTCCAATAATTCTGACGTCAACGCATTCAAATCCGAATGTATCCGAAAATATCCGAAGAGTTTATGAAGTAAATTATAATCATTTAAATAACCGCATAAATGATTTATTTTCTAAAAATATTTATACATTTACAATAAATATGACCTTAACTCATAAAAGGAGTGTTCCATTCTTTAAAAAATGTAAAAAGAAAATTTAAAGTGGATTAATTTAAATTTCGCGCTAAATCGGGAGTGGTCGACATCATCAATAAGAGGTATCTTTAGCTTATGGTTGTAGTCCATCATAGACAAATGATGGAATAACTCATTATCATTATACGTATTATTCAAGTTGTTAAAACCAATTACTACGAAATTCATAAAAATACGAAAAAAAAACACGTAATTAAATGTAATTGATGTATTCTTCTTTATATCTTTATAAAATATATAAATCTTTCAGTGTATATGTTGCTTATTTAAATAAAGAATGTGAAAAAATTTAGAAGGCGCATTCATTTTTCTAGTTAATTTTCCTTGGCTGACCTATTACGTGTTCTGAGAATGTTTCGATATAATTAATATAAAAAATATGAAAAAGACCCGAAAGCATATTTATTTACGGAGTCTTAACTCAAAATATTTGGTGTTAAAATAAATTTTCTTAAATTATAATGATATAAAATAGTTATTAATAAGTTAGAGGGCTAAATAATTATACGTGACTTTCTAAGTCATTTAATATTACTAACAATAGCTTCAAAAGACAATTTTATAATATTTGCTTGCGACTTGGTCTGCATAAACTTCCTTTTCTATGACATTGTCATCGGTTACTTTCAGTACCAATTGCTATTTAAATCGAGATAGGTACCATTGCTTATTATGCATGTTTTACCTACTTCATAGTTCAATCTCGTGCTTACCATACATTAAAGGAAACATGTTTTACTGTTACTATCATCGAAGCAAGATAAAAAATATACATACCAGTCTTTAACTACAAACATAAGCTATTTTTCTATCATAATAGGCCTATTAATTATTATTAGCATATACCATTATGCTTATGTTGCTTGTACTAAATACTTCATAATATATAGAGATGGAACTTTAGTTTTGTGTTTTTTATTTATTGTATAGAAGTAGCAAATTAGCATGCAGCTCACCTTATGGTAAGTGGCTACTGCCGCCCATGGACATCTGTAATAAATCTTAGGTAAGATCAAAGTCTCACCCTAGATTAGCCACAGATGCGTAGCTACCCCTGAGGACTAAGATGAAATGCCTCGTAAAAGTATGTCTCCCTTACCACACGCTTTAGACCAGGACAAAGCAGTGCATATCACAGCTGTTATTAGGCAGAAATAGGTACGGCAGTGATGCTTCTGGAGTCGAACCACAAAGAATTCTACCACCTTGGAATCAACCACCTTCTGTTGTAGAGTATATTGCAACACTTGCAGGTAATGATTTTTGAATCCATCAGGCTTTTGAGGTTCACTACTGGACTGTCACTAGTGGAAACTGCCAATAGTCATCGCACCTGACATAAATGTGCAAAGGTGACCTGACTGCAGAGGGCGTAAATATTATACAAAAACATGTTACTGTCCATCTCCTGGATTTTTCCTGGAGTATTCCGACATCCACGGGATCAGATAAATTGTTCTATTCGAAACCGGCAACATACGGCGCATATTTTATATATATTCAATATATTTGCAACAAAAAGTTTATTTTTATTGATAATTTTGGGTCTGATCGTGTACAACATATCGATCTTACCATTTTCATACAAATCATGTTCCTGAAAAGTCGATATTTCGGCGTGTGAATCGTTTACTCTGTAACATCTTCCTTGTATCCATATTAAATCTGGCTTAAGAACTTCGTTCATTTTTCAGGACAATCTATTACGAAAACAAATAAGCTTAATATCACCAGAGACAAGTAATCTTATCGATTATGAGAGAACAATTAAGTTTTCAATCGAATTGTTTACTTCATTTATTACAAGAGAAACTATTAATGTACTATTATTTTTCAAAAGTTTGAAGTATTTTATTACAACTTATGTCATTTGACGTCAATATGCCAATTGCCAATAATAATGTCAATATACACTTACAAAAAAAAGTGTAATCCATAGTGGCGACATTTGTATATCTATCTCGTTCGCAAATCATAGAGAACGAGCAAGAGACAAATGGCGCCAATTTTGATTGAAACTTTTAATGACACATTATTATTATTTTGGTTTCGGCTGTTGGTTCAGTGTTAAGGTTGCCATAATATAATTTTAAGGGTTTTTTCATTTCATTTTTTATACGTATGTTGTACCTCCTCTTACCCCTTACCTTTCTGCATAATTTGATTAAAATACATTTATTAACCATTATTCCGCTAATGCATGTAAAACATAAACTATGTGCTCCATAAATGGTATAAGTAAAGTAATATTCTTAACACAACATGATACGTACTTAACTAGTCCAATTTTAAATAACATGTAATAATAAATTTTATACGTATATCTATTTGCAACATTTTTTGGTGGAAATTAATGCCGGCGGACTGATTAAGAAGCGACCATCTTAGTCCTCAGTTGTTATTGAATTGAAAAGTAGAAAAGTTTGAAAATAAAGCAATAATACATTTTAGATGTAATGCGATCCGTAGCAGTTTAATAGGCCGCATTTAAGTGAAAATTACAGAAAATCATATAACTTTATATGAGCATATCTGCTATGTCCTGCGGTTTCCTCATATAACTATAAACATAGATTCTAATGTAAATATATGTAAGTAATGTGTCGTTGAGTACACATTTCGAGTAGAATTTAGTTTACATATAATATTTATAAATGTTATTAGCAACATTGTAGCAATTGTACACAATGTTACGTAGGTAACCAACCTGTGATATGATAAGCTTATCAGCCTTCATGCCCAATCTGTGTGTGAACAGTGCATTCATATTAATGTTATTATTCTTGAGAGAATCTCGTTGCAATAGAAATAATAAAGTTACCAAAATGAGCCATAAATTTCAACAACCAAGTACTTTGTACTATAATACTATGTATACATCAATTCACAATAAAGACAACGGTAAGTTAATATTGAATTATTTTATTAGGTACAGAATATTATTATTCAGTATTAATATGTTTACTTTTTCACTCACAATTAACAATGTCATAACGAACTAGTACCTGCCGGTAAAAGTTTGTGCAATATTTTTTCATTGTCAGATTCATAAATTGCAATATTTTGTTTAAATGTGTGAATTGTAAATTCAATCTATTTATTTTAAAAAGTTATACACACATGCATTGCACTAAATTCTTAGTATATGCTTATGAATATTTCATTGAAATGGTTATTTGATTGTGTGGAAATTAAATCGATGTAACTCAAACAGCGTAAATCCCATAGGCACCCCAAAAGTACCCAACTATTGGCAATTGATATATTTAGTAGTATAAGCTAATGAAGCTTCTCTTAACTTTATCAATTAATAATTCAAAAATGGATAATAATTTATGATTTCGTTTATTTTTAACAGGCATAATCAAGATATATTTGTAAATTAGAAATTGGGTTAATTATTTTAAAGCTTACTGGTAACGTTATATTTTAATTCTATTCTTCAAATATCTAAATCGATATTCACTATTTTAACGCCGATGTAACGTCAATGCGATAGTAACACTAAATAAAATAAATTTGTCTAGCGGAAAATCAAAATTATAAGTCATTTTTGAGCTATTTTTTAGTTTCATTATTGTCTGAAGTGTAGTTTATTATCCCTCTAAAAGCCTTTATAACACTTTAAAAAAAAGGTAAAAGGCGTTTCATGTAATAAAATAAAAAAGGGGTTAAATTGTTACTACTATTACATAAAATTGTTACGTTGCTTACGAAACTGCAGCAGTTTTTAAGTCTCCTACTTATCGATAAATTATTCATTTATTATTAATTATATTTCAACTTATAAATATAAGAAAAAATAACATAGGTTCGAGTGGAGTGAAGTACCACTGCCACATTTATTTATTGAAGCAGATATAAACTACACTTAACCTTTTGATAGTCTTTTAGGTATTTTTTACACATTCAATACGAGTTGGGCAACCCTTACCTTCACAATTAGAGCATTGGCCTTCCTACCTATAGAAAGAAACCCTGTTTTGTCCTATTTGGTGTCCGACCGAAGCTTCGATTTCGGCCACCATCGACCAAAAAACCGACTTTGGCAAAACTTTCGGCTTCGGCCGAAATGGGCCGAAGCTTTTGCCGAAGCCGAAGGTTTGTAACAAAAGTCAAAATTAAAGGAACTGTAACGGGTTTGGGTCGATAGTTGTGTCTAAAATTCATATTATTTCAATTGTTTTAATACGTGACAAGTAGCAATGTAATTGTTATCAGTTCTAGAAATCGTTAACATACATTCAACATAAATATTTATACAGAAAAGTTTTTTAAATCGTTAACATTTTTCCTTTTAGCCAATTTGGAACTAAGTTTCTTTAGGTTTATGAACGTTCGGCTTCGGCCAAAAATCAACCTTCGGTCGGACACTAATCCTATAACAAAAAGAGAATTTGGGCCAGTAGTAAAATTTGTTTACACAAAAGCGATTGGTGATAAAGCATTGATTAGATACCGTTTTTGTTACAATAAATATTCTTAATTATATGACATAGATAGAAGTATAATCCCGGCAAATTTAAATTGTAGTTAATATATTTGATGATATTAATATTTACAATGGTATAAATAAAAATGTCTGACACCAGCTTCCACAGTATACTATACATGTATTCTGTATATATATATATATATCACTTTGTCATAGTTCACCAACTTGCATAAGCATTATAACCCGAATCATTAAAGATCAGACTTTAAAATGGCTGCATGAATTTTGCTAAAACAAACAGTATAGAAATTATATATTTGATTTATTGAATAAGTAAAAAAATAACTTTATTTAAAAATATATAGGTTTATATTAAACTATAAAATAACCCTAATTTTAAATAATAATAAAAATGATGTTTATGTGCACATATTACTAAATTTAATAAATAATTACTATAGGTTGATTTAATTCTTATTTAAAGATTTAAGTGAGCAAGCGAATGAATATAGGTTTATGCAAGTAAAATATAGGACGCTCAGTGTTTCGTCGTGATTTTTTTTTCTTTACAAACGACTTTTTTGTACAATGTATAATAATTGTGCATGGCGGATTATGTAGATGCAAATACTATGCAAGAAGGATAGCATAATTTTGACCACCGTTTATGATACAATTAATCTAATAGAAGTAAAAATAGAAACATATGCCATCCTAAAATATTATTACAAGGAGGTGATGAGTGATCATAATGCTTATATTCTGTAGAATAAGTAGATCTCTGTCAAATGGTCAGACTCATGTCATGTGTCAAATAAAATAAATATTCTAATTTATTCCGACATCTCAGTCAATTTTTGCCTCTGTAGATGTATTAGATGTAGTAGGCATAAATAAATTTAATAACATCGTAGTGGTAGGAGCAACATGAATATGCTAAAAATGTAATGTAAACAAAACATCAACAACATTAACAATAAATCAATCAGTCGCATAATTCACCGTGGAAATATAATCTCGTTAAATTAAATATGGGTAAGTTTTTAAATGTTATGAATTATAGAACTTGTAGATGAATTCCCATGGTAATATTGAAAATATTACTCCTAGTCCTTACATAATTTATTTTTTATTTTACGTATGTTTAATATACCTTTCTTTAGAGGTAAGAATGCATAGAATCTATAGACTATAGAGTGTCTGTACATTATTTTGATTATTATGAAAGAAAGAAATATAACATATGTTTTAAAATTTACGTGTATTAATAATTCTATGTGTTCTTGTGGTGTGGATGAGGGAGATTTGAATCACATTTTTTTCTCCTGTCCAATTTATGACCGTTCTTCCTTATTGCGAAGTCTTATTTCGCTCGGCGTTCTTTTTCCACTTTGTATTTCTTCCTTGTTAATATTTGATAATCCTCACATATTATATACAATTTTGGCATCGTATTTAAGCACAAACCATATCAACCTGTAGTATTAATATTTATATTCCTTTCCTATTTATCTATCCTTTATCGAACTCCCCCTGATCCTTGTCCTTTTCCAAATTTATCGATTTTCATTTTTTGTAAATTGAATTTCCCCATTTTTATATTTACTAAACTTGTCATTGGCAAAATGATCATAAGACCGAGAAGCCATCAAGCAAAACAAAAAAAAAAATCTATGTGTAGCAGCTTATACAAAAACATTGAATGAGATTCTTTATTTTTTCAGATGGTGGCAAGATGCATGGATCTCAGAGAGTGATAATATTCTGTTTTCTTACTGCTGTCTTACCTACAATACTGATTGTCATACCGTTATATTTGAGAAATATTAGATATGCCGATGTCATGTATAAAATATCAGATTCTGATGTAATACAAATTCATCAAGGACAGTCGTCAATATTTTGTGAAAAACATTCCTTGAAAATGAATTCTTCATTTAATGCATTCCAAATGAGAGGGAGACCAGAATTATCGAATAAGAGAAGACATATTACTCTAAAAAAATCCATGACATTACCAGATGACACATTAGAATATTGGGGATTTTACTTATTTGCTGGTGCCACTGTGGAACTCAAAGCTTGTTCTCGTTATGAGGGCTCGAAGATATTAGTTGTAAAGGGGGAGAAAATATTGAATACATGTGGCATTTTAGAAAGTAACCGTCTTAAGAAAGAACCTCCGTTAATAGAAAGACCAGGTCATGTGTTAGTGACATTGCAAAATCCAAATGAAAAGCGAATAGAAGACTTTACACCTACTGATGATAATGCAGCTGAACAGCAGTCTGAAGAAACCACTCAAGACATGACTCAAAATGTTACAGAGGATGTTAAAATGAAAAAACTTAGAAGAAAGAGAGATACGGGCCGTTCACCTCTGCATGATCCAAAAACTGTTTTAGATGCAGGAGTCTACCATGGCGGAAATGCTTTAAACACCTCAAAGAATGCTATAGAAGATAGTTCTGTTTCTAGCTTTGAAAATAGCTTACACGAGTGTTATCATAAAAACATTCTAATGAATGACTTTTTTCCCTATTCAATTCAATGTAATAATACAAACTACTTAGAACAAACGACTACTCTTAAGGTTGTTCACGAAGTGCTGGTAGATGGTTATTACTATTACATATTTTATAGTGATAATGATATTGTTAAAAATGATATTCATGCCATTTTTGATATTTATAAGCCAACATTCCAATATGCTAATGTATCTGATTCTAAACTATGTATTAATAAAACTGAGTGTGAGTTTGATGTAAAACTGTTCAGTGATGAATTAGTTATTGTTGAAGTGCCTACGAAAGATGGTTTAAGAAGTGACAATGAGAATTCATCTATTTTGATATCTTCTTGTCAACCTCGAATGTCTGTATATATTATTTTCCCAGTGTCTGTTCTCTTGCTAGTTCTTGTATTTGCCTTTTTATGATATTTATTTAAGGTTTTGATCTACTTTATATTAGTAAAAATAAACATTACCAGAGGTATGATATTAATTTATTTATTAATGTTACTAGGGTAGCTAGAAACCTGATTAGTGCATAAGAATAAGAAATTTGTTTTATCAAAACTGTGATGTAATTTAAATGTTTAAAACTGTTATTGTTTCAAAAATATATTATGTTTATAAGAAAAAATATATATTTCATTGGTACTGATATACAATAACATTTAAATTCATTTCTGTATATTATTTTTGTAGTTTTGCTACATAATAATTTTAAGGAAGGATACTATAAAAAAATCATTTTATAACTTAAAAGAATGTTTCTAAAGTTGAATTATTTTTTACCTTTAAATGTAAACAATTTTTATATAAAATTTTCGACTGGTATAACCTGTGATGGTATTATGTTTAGAGTGAAGCAGTTCTTGCATTATGGTGGAAGGGTGTGGTTGTCAGCTTCTTTTAATATGAGAGAACATCTTACTCCTAGGAAGTAGTAACACATCTGTGATTTACTTAAGATAGAACCACTATTCTATCTTATATAAAAAAGACAAAATATAATCCGTTTAACTTATTTGCCTCATAAGTTTTTTAAATTATGACCTAATATAATATTGTCTAGATGTTTGACCTTCACAACGGAATTTTTACTATTATTTTAAGCACCGATTAGCTGCCGACGATTGGCAGATGAATTCGATTAGTATGCTTATTTTCTCTACATATATGAAACATTTCTAGGATGATGCTACCTTCCTGGCTAAGGCCTAAGTATTGGATCTAGACATTCTAGATAATAGTATGTACATAATATGAGGAACATAGCTTACTTTGTGATTGCTACTTAGTTTAATTAGCAGTTATTTACAAATGCCTATTTGGTGAACATTTTTAACACAAGTTAAAATAAGACTAGCAAAACTCAAGGTTTTGCTATTTCTACTGTATACAATTGTATTATGTACTTATTTAGTAACATCTTCATAGTTAAATGAAGCCATCTTATTGAAACGGCTTATCGATTATAAATAGAATTAACTACGATATAGTGATTCCGAGATACTTTATGTAATAGATGTACAATAATCCAAAATAAGGTAGATCTCTAATCATACCCTTCATTACAGAAGAATCGTTCCTACGACAAAGTTGATAATCGTCCTGAAAGTAACATTGCTTTTCAAATATGGAAAGGGGATAAAAATAAATATAACGGTGATTGATTGTCTAAATAAAATGTAAATTTTTGAAGATATTATCTACTATAACTTGAAAAAATAAAATAATTTTCTATTTTTACCTTCCATTATCGGCTATTTAGTTTAGTAACCGCTTAAATAATTTGTTTTTCATGTGTTTGAGAAAATGTATGAAATACCAGATCACTCATTTATATTACCACACATTCATAATAGAAAATGTTTTCCTTTCTAAAATGGCTATTGAAACCTCTACTGAAACAGGCTCAATGTCGTTACCGTTAGGATAGAAATTTTAGCAATTTTCAATTTCAAATCTTCCAGATTACAAAACAAACTTAATAGACCAAGTTTTGTTATTTTTTAACTTATTAGTAAAATATGAACTCAAAAAGTGAACACAAGTATCATGAAATAATTTATATAAGTCGTAGGTATATCGTTGTTTGTAATTCATGCATCTTGTAGATTCCTGGTGTACGATCGATGACATCACCGATTATTTCGAAGAATTCGTTCGGCACTCCAACTCGGTTCTCTCTACCTAAATCTATCTAGTTCCATATTAAGTATACCTAGTCCTCTTGCAAAAAATCTAATTCCTTAAAAATAAGCACCTCACATATCAATCTAAAAAATTACAAATTATAATAATTACTAGCTGACCCGGCGAACTTCGTAGCACTTCCAAATTAAATAAATGTGTCAAGTTCAATAACTAAAAAATATATGAAAAAATATTGTAGTACATTATTTTGATCTATCTCGTAGTGTTTTCGTTTGCAAGCTTAAAAAATGCATTTATTTACGACATCAGACAGTGAGAGTGTCTCTCTACTATACTATACATATAAACCTTTCTCTTGATACACCCTATCTATTAAAAAAGACTGCATTAAAATGCGTTGCGTAGTTTTAAAGATATAAGCATATATAGAG
>DWTU01002894.1:0-10953 GCA_018251515.1 Cecropterus confusis
GAAGTAAATATTAGTTGCGTCGGTGAGCCTAGCCGCTCACCTGGGTGGAGCTCGATGGGACAACGCGTTCAGAGGACTCCGGTTGCGTTCAATTGCAGCTTCCGAAGTCATTTTCGCAGCAGTAAGGGCGACCACCTGGGGCGTTTTAGCGCGGTAAAAGTCCCACATAACCCGGCGTCGGTCCCACGGCGACGGGTATTGCTTGAAGGTTCTCCCACAAAAATGAAATAAAAGAGTATAAACACTTGTGCCTATGGTCCGTCTTGAATAGCACCATTTTCTCTCTTCCCTTGCATGTCGTAGTAGGTGCCAATGTTACATAATCTGGGGAGATGGGCGTCTTCCTTTGTAGCATCAACAGCTACTGCGGTCATCGACACGCCTGTCAGACGCAGCGACTTTTAGTAAGAAGTACCGCCAAAGGAAGCCTATGTCCAGTAGTAGACATCAAAAGGCGGATGGATGGACATATGTGGTGTATCACGCTGCCCAAATGTGGATTGGAATTACGTTTGACTATATTTCAGGCATGAAGGTAGGTACCTCACCACGTTTTTTTTTTCACTGTAAATGTGTATAGATTAATTGATATTAAGAATAAGAAATGTGATAGTGAATGATTGCGTGGCGTGGTGTAATAGTCACGGTTTATCAAGCATGTCTCAAGTTCGATTCCCGACCAAACGGAAATCCAAATAATACCATCCAATAACGGTTCAGCGTTTTCGTAATAGGCGGCAAACCCAAAAGGAAAGTAAATTTCTGTATGTAGGTAATACCTCCACACAGAAATTTACTTTCCGAAGATTTAACATTTTATTCGAAAGCAATACTTTAAATTTTTTACCTTAATTAAAAATGAGTCGTAATTTAAGGGTTAAGTTAATTAAAAGCTGAACCTTATCTTATACTTTCCACAGTAAGTAAGTTAAGTCTGTTGTTTGTATAAAGAAGTTGTTATTTTCTCGTATATTATAAAACAACTCAGAATGAAATTAATTGCACATAATACCTATACTAAATCATAACACAAACACATACAAGTCCGTGGTTTCATCTCCGTTAAAAATGACATATAATATTCAAATGACATATTTCCATGATAAATTGTAGTCTGTCTATTATTCGGATGTAAAGCTTATTATAAAGTCATTCAAATCTGATTAGTACATTTTGCATGCTAAAGTAACAAACATCCATCTAACCATGAATATCAGTAAAACTATTAAGACCTCACTAATATTTTATGCCGAAATGTTTGAAAACTCATCTTATTATGGCATGTAACTGCTCGTTATCTTTTATGATTCGTTTGTTGTTAGATACGGTATTATATTTAATTTTTTAATTAATATATCGTGCCTTCGTTATTTTGTAACACTCATTAATTTCCATCACATAAATGACCGGTGACGTCATACCGGGGCTTTTAATTATTTGCTCCAAATGAAACATACCCCTTATTACAACTCATAGCTCGTTATTAGAGCTGCCCACTAATTGATAGCATTCACGTACAAATTAATTAGGAAGAGCTGCTTCACTTCGTTTACTTGCAACGTTTTAATTAAAGAGAACAATACCACTATGTGAAGTGATTACAGCTAAGTCGATAAAAGGAATTCAAACGAACAACGAAACGCCAGTTATTTTCCTCGTAATAACTGATTTCATTATGGCACTAATTATGTTTATTCAATTGCACTGTTGCATGATCGTAAGCCATATACGATAAATCGTTGTTTTTCTAAGGAAAAATATGACTTAACCAGATGCAGTTCACCTACCTACATAAAATTAGCATTAAAGCCAATTTCCACGATGTGAGAACCGCTGATAAAATACATCTCTTAGAATACTTCATCTGCATAATTGATTTCAAAGTAATCGACGTAAATATGTACCTACTAACGACCAGATTTGAAAAGGTCGTCGTAAATATATGTAAAAGCACTTGGTATTACGCTATACTTTTGACGTCATCCAGTGTAACGGATATTGACTCATTGACATTTACAGGCAAATAGGAGAGTTATTTACAAAAAACTTCGATTTATTTTAGTACTCTTTTCAAAATAAAATCAGGAAGCGAGCGAAGTGATCGTGTCGTTAAAAGTAGGGCAGAAATAACCTCTTAAGGTTCTTTTTATAGATGATGATGGAGTACATTCAATAAGCAAATAGAGAATACTTTGTATAAGACCGATGTAGCAAAAGAAAATGCAATCCATCTGATAAATTATTATTTTTGCTCATATACATCTGTAACAAACACAATATAGAACTGGGGCTATACCTAAAGCCAATTCCTAGGTGCGTTACCACTCCTAAGGACTAAGTTACTAAGTTAGTCGCGTCATAATTATGTAAGTCAGTCGGCACCCAAACCATCCCATTGGAACGCAAACGCTACTAGGGACTAGAAGTGTGTGCGGCGGATTGAACCATACAAGTTCTACCACTTTTCCGGTACTTTAAAATTATTGTGGTATATTGAATTGCATATGTAAGTTTTGTGTCGCGAATCCGATCCTGTTATTGGACTAACGAAGGCAAGGGTATCCCTTGATTATTAAAAGGAACTCGGAGCCACCCATGGCGCCTCCCGGGTGTTAATTGGGCCCCCGTAGACAATACTAATAAGGCCCGTCCGCGCCTCTATCTGTCTAATTAAACGCGAAACTTGAGAGTAGCACCCTCGGCGACGAGGGCCTGTTTGCCGAGCCTCCTGAATACACTGTAATAATACCGGCTAAGCGTGTTTGAGTGGCTCTTTTTCGGATCTCTGTAAACCCGCGTTTAATTAGCAGTATTATGCGTCTGAGTGCCGACTCCCGGCTTGTTTAATTAAGCTAAGTCAGTAACAACAATCCATTAGCGCTATTCTCCCCGGAATTCGTTTGAATATTATTGACTCGATACTGATTAAGGTTGCCGAAATTAAGGTCACTTAAAATTACGCTTCGTTTTATACCTCACCTATAAAATGTTACCTTATCTTATTTTTGATTAAATAATGGAAATTGTTTTTCTTGGAATTCCTTGTGTTCTGCTAAGAAATAAGCACGTTTAAAAAAGGTAACAGTTAATCTTAGTAGTATTCCTGGAAATTGGATATTAAAAGTTTAGGGTATTTTCAACAACTGACTTAGTAGTTATTAAAATGTCGCCTGAATTATAGATACCTTTGAATAATTCATTTATTCATTAACTTGACTAGCTTTTTAATATCTATTACAATAATTAAGTCTCAGGCTAGATTTCACAATTTCCTACAAATATTATAATATACATCTTCTACATACTATCTAAGTATATAACATTTTATACATGATCAGACGTAACAATGAAAATACATTGTTACATGCAGGCATATATAAAACATAAGAATATATAAGTAAAAAAAATGTGGACTGGTCTGTGCGTGACCACATTGAGCGCATTTCCTAAGAGTTCTATGAATTTGGTTTCACATTACATTACGTAAGATGGTTATGTTCATATTAGCGTGTTTTATTTTTACATGAGCTAATTATATTAAGACTGGCGTTCGGGCGGATATCCCCAGTGTCTCGGATGCTCTTCCGGCACTCGATCCTAATTACAGATAGCGCAGCCTCCCGCCTCATCTCGTTCGTCTCCGAGCGCTCGCCCGTACCGACAATGCGAGCATAGTCATCATCAAAAGTTAATATGATTATTTTTATAATAACCACAATACATTTTAAAATAATATGGAGATTGAAATTTGGAGGTGGTTAATTTAATTGTATATTGTACAGTTGCATTAGAGCTCTCCGCCGCAAGTTTTTCTCGAACTCTAAAAGGAGTCCTTCCTTCTTTGTTCTATTAAATATGGAATATTGAATGTTGTGATAAAATTTATGAAAGCTTTTGTATGTATAAGTGAAACGGAAATAAAACGTTCCTATTTAGTTCTCGGATGTAATATACACAACCTTGAGACTTTGTTGACTGGAAGTAATAGTAAATTATGTTAGGGATAGTCGGAAGTTGGATGGGTGACCACTGGTGGCAAAATATCATGCGCGCTTTCATGCTTCAGAGGGTACGTTTAGCTGGCGCGGGTGTCATGCATAGGAGTACTTAATTTTCGTCGGAGGCATTATGACAATTTGAAAACATCCATACCTAGCAGTGTAACATAAAACAGTTGCAGCATACACATGTTCGTTTTCCATTTAGACTAACATCGGAATGTAGAGTAAAGAAAATATACATAACACTTCACTCTGTTTATCCAGTCAAATAAACTATAAATATCAACAAAATTGTATATTGATTTATATAAGTTATGCAAATGACCTGTATGTTAACGTTAACACTATTTAAGTTTAACTTTTTTGCCAAACTAAGCTATGATAACGCTGAATAAATAGATAGGTATGTATCTACTATATCTATTCATCTACGTTGCAAAAGGTAGCTGCCACTCGTATAAATCCAATCAGTATTCAAATCGATGCAAAACGAGAGATTAATTGATGTTAGCATGGTCGTAGCGCTGCATGGCATGATTATGAATAACATTTATTTACATATTTTGTTATCCACCAAGAAATCAAATACTGAAACAGGATATTCCCGCCGTCCGACATTTGACGTGATCATGTTACACCTCTTTGTTCGAAGGGTATGAATAGCTACGCACGTCACTCTCACATACGCTGTACTATTTTCTAATCCATTATGATTAGACAAAACATCAACTAACGCGAAAAGCAATTTAAGAAAAACAAAACAAAGGCTGGGAGCGAGCGAGCTAATATAAACTGCATACATATAAATCTATCAATGGTGACGTTGGCAGAGTAAATTAATTCCACTGAGCTACGCAATTGCGTTTTGTTAGTTTCTTTCTTAATAAGCCAATTGCTGTCAACGTCGGACTCGCCTACGCGACGGGTGGAAACTGATTTCAGAATAGACTCCGTCGCAATCCCACGATTGATTCTAATTAACGATAGCAGTATTTATTGGAGCAGTTCGCAAACGAACCTAATTGATTTCGCTGCTCTGCCAATGTCGCATACACATAGACACAAATGACTGCTGTTTGCCGTCCGTCAGTTAATATTTAACTAGGCTTTGTGATTGTATCTGTTGATTTGTTTCAGCGTAATTAATTGCTTTTATTTGCTGTAATGTGATCCTAAAATAACAATGGATTATATGCCTATTTCATACGTCCGATCATCAGTTACAAAATTTGGGAAACTATTTAAGATAATCAGGTATATGTTCACATAAAATTGTTCACATATTGTTGAAATGATGACAACTGCTTAAATTTCAAGCTATAAAGGTATTATGCATATTATTCAAACATACAAAGAATTACCAAATAAAATTTCTACAAAGACAAAAACAATAATTCCTATCATCTATTGCAACGCACATTTTTAACGTAGAACGACACGACAAGCCGGCCAAGTTATATCAAACCAACTCGATTGTGGTCCACCCAGACAGGGCTAGATTAAAATTGCAATCAAGATAATTTGCACACGTTAACTAGCGGACACAATCATCTCTTTAATTAAGCCGTGTCCATGTACCGTGGCGTCCACCTGCCTGATAATGTATGCATCGGGTAACCCTAAACTGATGGCGAGAACTTCGTCTAAACTCGTTATACAAATTAAAGTTAAAATTAATGAACGTTTAAATTCAATCAATATATTATTTAGCTTTAACAGTACACGAAAACCTGTCACGTAAATTATGATAGGTAAAGCTTGGATTATAAATTGTAATTAATATAATGTTTGATATGTCATTAAGATTGCATTATATAGTACGATGGAAGTAGCAAACATTTAGTTTATTTGATAGTAAATGGTTACTACGGAACTGTGATAGCCGAATCGTTAAAACACGGCTTCTCAAACGAGGGTTTTAGGTTCGAATCCCAGGCATGCACCACTAAAGTTTACCATAGCGAGGAAACCTACACGCCTGAGCGTTCTTTAAAGAAAAAAATCAAGAGTGTGTAAAATCTACTAATTCGCACTTGGCCAGCGCAGTAGATTATGGCCTGAAACTCTCAATCTGAGAGAAGATCCGTGCCCAGTAGTGTGACAATAATAGGTTGACACTCGGTTACTGACTACATACAAAGTAACTATTAGTAATAATAAAAAACATCTAGTTTCAATCCTAGTTTCTTTGTCTCTGTAGGCACCCAAAGGACAAGCCCGTATCTTTTCAAAGCTTTTGTAATCGTAGCAGAAAGAGTCCAATTTCCAAAACCTACAATCTCCATATTTGAACACTGCCAAATTTGCGATGTTAAAAATGCAATTAAGGGTAATTTGCAAGTCTATGGATCAGGCTATGTCCCTGTACCTTAACTCCACCCGTATACTAGATCTACTGCCCAATTAATTTATGCAGCAACTAATCTACCCTAAACTACAGTGGGGTGAATTTTAATCTGGTCTTGTTATTGAAAGGCGTCTGGTAAATAAATCAATATGATAAATCTAAAGAAAAAAGTACCGACGTGATAAGTACTCTAAAAAAAGTATGTTAATAACAGTTTTTACAAATAAACGTTAGAAATACGAAATTGAATATGTAAAACTACATACTGACTCCACTAATTAGGAACGTTTCAAATAATTGAATTAAGAAAGACGAGTTGAAAATTAACGATCTAAAGACACTGGGAATCAAGTGCTTTATAGAATTCGTTCGTGCGGGTAATTAAAGCCAAGCCGTAATAAGAGGCCGGCAACACTAATTAGGCACCAGTGCTCCAGAAACTGTATACTAACTCTCCCAATTAGCAACTACGTACGTCATCCTACAGTTAAATCCGTATAAAAATTAGCTCCAGGTAATGAACAAAGAACAAAATAGCTCATTAATTTGCCGGCAAACAATATCATTGTACAGCTATGAAACGTTATCTTGGTACTTAACTAGTGATGTGCCGGATATCCGTATCCGCGGACATTCGAGACTAAAAAGAATATTATCGATTCCGTTTAAATTCGACACGCAGTGACCGAGTTTAAACGGATGTTATTGATTATTTATTAATATGTGTATAATGTGAATTTTACGTAATACGTGTGTATGTAAAAGTATATGTAGCAACTTGACACTTAACTCCAATTTAATTTTATCTATGCTAATATAAAGAAATGAGATGAGGTGGGTGTCTGTGTGTTACTCAATCACGCAAGAACCACTGGTCCGATTTACAGCCATTTATGAAAGGTGGTTCGAACTACAATGGTTCTGACCATTGTAGTTCGACCGGGGAGGTGCCACCGCCACCACCTATTTTGCGTTTCGTTGGAAACGTGTAGTTACCGGCTCATTTATATATGAGGCGACCATCACAGTTCTCCGAAATAGCAACGCATCTGTGATCGACTTCAGATAGAACCCCTGTTCTATATGAAGTTGCTTATAGATGTCCATGGGCGGCAGTAACCACTTACCATCAGGTGGAGTGGATGCTCGTTTGCTACTTCAATCTGATAAAAAAAACAAAAAAAAATGCATGAATGCAGCTTATTTAACTGGTCAGTCATTAGGCTAATTTTGATTTCGATATTTTTTGCTATTTGAACATGGAGACTCTTTTAGTGACGTCAATATACCCTTCGGGTTCAGACTTTCATATGTTAAATAAACGCTTTCTAACGCTTTCTATTCATAGCCCCAAAGTAGGATTTTATCCTGTATCGTGGGTGCCATGGACACGCAAAGACAAATACACAAACACCCAAATTCAGAACTGAAATCGAAACTCATCATTCAGATGTCAGTCAAATGAAAAGAGAACGCTAAAAAATTGCAAACTTCTATCCGGAAGGTCCTTATCACTTTTCAAAACCTATTTTTTTGTCACGTAGCAGAATACGGATACTTCAGCTAGTTTTCTTAAAATTATATGTTACATTTAATAAAAAAAATATTGGAGTTATTTACCGATACGACAAAGCGTATAGCATAGTATCAAAGTAACATCTATATCGATCGACTAAGTAAATAGTAGTGATTCATATTCGGATCCGGATAAAGACTTCTTTATAATCCGGCACATCACTGCTTAATACCCTAAATAATTACAAATAAGACATAAATTCCAATAAAATTTCCGAGGCAATTTCGTATATTGGTATAACCTAATCAAAGTCCAATGAAAATACCGTACGCTGTAGCTCATTAGTTAGAATGTACCGACACAGAACGATACTCGGTAAAATTAGTTTTGGTAACCATTTCGCCTCCATAAATATAATTGCGTTCCACTTATTGCCCATAAAGGGAAGGGAACGTGCGAACGGCCCTGTTGCAAAATTGTACAAAAGGAAAGTAATATTAGGTGGAAGTAGACGCACTGCTACCCGCCCATGTTTCGGTGACTGGAGCGGGCTTTCAGATAAATTATTTATCAACTGTATAGCAATTTTCTTTATGACTCCTCCGACGGAGCAGAGCAATTTACTCGTGAAAGAGATGCGTAAACTTGCAAGGACTCCTAAATTGAGAATGGAACAAAGAGGCTATTGAAGATTTCAATAAGGATACTAGGGACAAATCGTTAACTCGTTGGAGGCCTTAATTTATCCCCCCCCTTGTTAAATACTTATATAATATTATACGTCCCGTTTACTCGTATTAACTCATAAAAACTATTTAATATACCAGAGCGATCTTAAGTCGATGATCTCTTTTTACTGCAGCGTTATTTTGGATTAATTGAGAACAAACAGAACTACAAGTGCATACACATGTGTCTCATTAGTATAGCTTTTGAAATGAAAACCTAGTCGCACGAAGTTAATTGACTTCGACACAACGAAACATTATTCATGCTTAATTAGAATTTATTATCCTTTTTACGGCACATCAACTTTAACTTTGAAGCTTCTTATCTATAATATTATCTATAAGTTGTGTAAGTCTACTGTATAGTCTGTGTAATCTAGTGATTTGAAAGGTCTACGGTTCAAATCCGATGCACACCTCCGATTTTTCAAGTGTATGAAGTTAATAATAATAATAACGCTTTCTACACTCATAGCCCCACAGTAGGATTTTCTCCTGTGTCGTGGATGCCATGGGTACACAAAGACGAATACACAAACACCCAGACCCAGAACAGAAATCTAAATTCAGATGACTGTCTGGCCGGGGATCGAACCCGGAACCCACTGCGTGTCAAACCAGTATGGTGACCTCTCCTCCACGCGAGTCGTGAAAAGTAAAGTTAGAAATTAATTATCTTAACTTAGAATGGAGAAGGAAAACATCATGAGGAAACCTACACGATTTCTTTGCAAATAGTTTTTAAATACATTTGACCAGCGTGGTGGACTATGGCTTAACTTTCCCTTCTTACTCTCATAGGGGAAAAAATGAGAGAAGCATGCATCAGTTGATTGACGGTATTTAAATTGTATTGAACAAGAGAAGTTTTATTGAACATTTTTAAGAAAGCTTGTGTAATTTAATTCACTTTTACAGAACGTTTCGCCATTTATGTGATAATTTAGCGTGTGGCGAACTGATTGAGAGCCGGCGGGGGGAAGGCCAACCCGCCGCAGGCACTTCCAATTTCCGTAATTGTGAATTCATCAAGGAAATTGACTGGCAGTAGCGCCATGGAATCTACTATTTATTTTTTAGTACGCCCACACAAACAAACTGGGCTATCGTGAAAGATTGATACGATTTCGGGATTTACAGTCAATTTATACGTAAACCATTAGTTGTTATTGGACAAAAATTGTTTAGTAAAGCTATCAATCCATCAAATAGCATTGAATATACACTGCTGCAAAAAACATAGACCTCCCCTAATGGGGGTTTTTGTCAATAGTCAGCTGGCATTCGTGCCGTTCACCACAGTAGGTGTTGATGTTACTCAAGAAGACTCTGCAGCGTCTTCAGAATTTGTTGGCTCCTACAACATCCACGAGTAGGGAGGGAGTTGTGCTTGTCAAGACCGACACCACACAGCACAGCCAGTTATTAAAGTAACTGACTGTACTGTATGCTAACTATAAATACATATAAACTATTGGATCATTAAATAATGCAGGCAGGTTCAGATACAGGACATGATTCCCGACCTACAGAATCTAAAAGACAACATCCTCCTTATCGAATCAATTTCTTTGAAAGCCTACCTTAAGATGGTCCAGCCACCCCTTCTACCAAATTAAAATCTTGGATCCGCTAATGAATGAGAATACCTACTATTTATGGTAATAATCTCAGTGATATTTTTGCAACAAAGAACACCATCTGTTATCGTTTGAAAAATACAAATGTAATGAAATCAACTGTTTACTCATTTGTGACATTGCCATTACTCATCTTTGACTGACATGAATTTGAATAATAATTATTATTTCGTAACAGTATCATTCATCAATTAATAATTATTAAAAATATAATTATAAATATTGAATATTATCAATATTCATAAATATATGTACATTTACATTAAAATATTTCACAATAGCATTCATGTAACAATGCAGACAGAGCCGCAGGTGAAACTATTGTGTAATAAATCATTAGGTTCTCTGTAATACGGAGAAGCCGTGAAGAGATGCGAATGTTCGCTAGTAAATAAAAAGCTGCGGTGTTCGGTGTAATTGATGGCGACCGGCAATCAAATTAGGCTCCGTCGCGGGTAATCGGCTGAAAGCTGCCCGACAGAGAGCTTTTGTAGGTCGACCGAACAACGGATGACCGCCCATAGGCTTTTACACGAGAATTTTCTGTATCTAGATTGGCTAGTGTTGAATTATGTATACAAAAGTACGCTTCTTTGTAAAGAACTTGCAATATGTTAAATGCGTCTTGTACCTGTATTTATGATTTAATAAAAAATATATTAAGCATTTTTTTATTACTTAAAACATGTAAATTGAATATTATTTTATATTTTTGTAAGTG
>DWTU01002895.1:0-10953 GCA_018251515.1 Cecropterus confusis
TCAAAGGTGTGTGAAGTCTACCAATTCGCACTTGGCCAGCGCGGTGGACTATTGCCTGAAACTCTCTCAATTTGAGGGAAGACCCGTGCCCAGCAGTGGGACAATAATGGGTTGATGATGAACCTACTACTAGGCTATGACATTGGTCTAAGGGACGAGCGACGCAATAAGCGCTAGGATTTTTGTTACACGACCATACAACAGAATTTGAGATGGTGAAAAAGGTATTTGGTTCTTTCCAATAATTCATTCCGATTTGGTCCAATAATTTAATTTAAGTAATATAAAGTATAAGGCATTCATTGGTAAAAAATGAGATTGTTTTCTTTAATTTCTAGATAACATTGTTTTATTTGATCCCCAAATATACAACAGCACAATGTTAAAGAAGTTGAGGCATCCATGTGCTTTATTTTAAATGTCTGTTTATGAACTCTACTTTCATGAATAATTCTACATTCATTTATAAGTGCAAACTATAAATACATTCTACATTAATTTATAACTGTAAGCTAAAAATAAATGTAGAATCAAATATAACTTATTTTGATATTACAATAAACATAGTGTAAACGTTGTAATGCTCAAAAGCTTTGAATTACCGCTCAGTCCGTCCTAGTTTCTTCCTAGTTTGACCGCACTTCATTTGTTCTTCAACGCGCTCCCGCCTGTCGCTTGGACAATTCGCTCTTCCTGTCGGGCCTGTGGTGTGCTTCATAGATTTATATTTTTATCGCTCTTATCAGTCGTAGTTGCGATATGCCGTGACCGAGCGATCAGTGTTAAACGCTGTTGAATTCTGGTATGAAGGGCGTGGTAAGGGTAATGCTTACTCCAGGCATACTACCTAGTCCTAAAAGAGAAGGTGGTAGAACTCTTTGTGGTTCAACTCCGGAAGCACCACCGCCACACCTATTTCTGCCTAATAATAGCAGTGTCATGCGCTGTAGTATTCTGGTCTGAAGGGTGTTCAAACTCTACCCATCCGCACTAAGCCATCCTGGATAAAACCCTTATAATCCTTTTCACTCTCACAGGTGATCTGTCGCATTTTTATTATTACAATATTTATTGACACATTTAAATTTAGTCAACTTTCTTCAAAGCTATGCCCTAAAAAGTCATATCCTTAAACAAATAAAACTGTGTGTCGTGTATTAATCTTATTTTTCGTGTAATATGTAAAAAGTGTTATTTTTTTCACTCTTGGTCAATTTGAAGTCTTCGACGTATTGCGCGTTAATTTATTTGAACAATACACGATAATTCCAACGGCACTGTATATATAGGGTTGTCAGGTTAATGCCGGGCCGTTAATTATTCAGTCGTATCCGGCATAATTTTTTCGCTTCCGATGATAATAAAAGGGTTTATGATCGCGAAATTAATAAACTATGAATAATTAGAAATGACTACTGGTTTAGTGTTTTCAGATTTTCCACTAGGGGAATTTATATCCCAAGATAGCAAGTCGCGCTTATGATTTTTCTATGCTATGTATTCTATTATATTCTATGCTGAGTTATATGGATGATAAAATTTAATTTTATCACTATATACAAAGGTCAAATCAAATCAAATCAATTTATTTGTGAATAAGGTAAAATAATACAGCTGGTTGTTAAACATTATTGTACACGCGCTTATTCTGCCACTAAGTAGCTTACAAATATGCATTGCTTAAAATCTAGTAATAATTGTTTTAGTAAACATAACAATTAATGGTTTCTATTTTTATTTATAGTGCATATCTGGAGGTTTTGTGGTGGTGAAACCCTCTATGGTTTGATTCTGGAGGCACCTCCGCCATACCTATTTCTGCCTAATAACATCAGTGTTAAGCGGTTCCGTGTTTTGGTCTGAAGGGTGTGGTAAGGGAGACTTAGTCCTCAGGAGTAGCAATGCATTTTTGTTTTTTGTAAATACCATGGAATAACATTTGTTACTTTTGCTCACATGAATCGCATTGTTTTGATTCGTAAATTATGATTATGTTTTTATCGAAGGGGTTTTGCATTTTGACGAACCGCTATTTGATATTCTCGGTTTGCAAGATGAAAACTAATTCCCAACTAAAGTATAAATATTGTTATATATATATAGGTTTTTGTTTTTTAGTAGCAATGCATTTGTGGCCAGCTTTAGGGAAGACTGATGTTTTCTGGAGTTGATTACTTATGCACATGGGTGGTAATGGCCACTTACAATCAGGTGGACTTCATGCTCGTTTGCTTCTTCAATGTTATAAAAAAGTGACTTTTACTTTGTATCTCAACGAAATCCACCTACTCTATCAAAAGTTATAACAATTTAAATTTGTAATATTCTTTTAAAATACTGAAACCGCAGAGAAAAAAATCACAATAAGTTCACATCGGCTTTTCCCAAATTATATCTACGCAACTTCAAAGACTGGTAGCTACACACAAAGTTCCCTAAGACAAACCCATTATGAATAAGTACACCTTATAACCGCGCCTCGAGGTACGAAACAAATTGAAAAGTATGAATTTTGATCACAAACGCCTTTGTGGAAATAACATCGCCTTGTCCTCATATTCACATTGTTTCATATACCTTCAAGCGTATTAACCTTCCTTTACATGTACATTAATCAAGTCATAAAACAAATATGGTTCGGGGGAAGCGGTACCTATTGCCAGCGTGAGGAAATTCTTGTGTTTTGGTGGAGTTATCTGCCCAATTACATATACGGTAAATTGAGGCAACCATTTCAGACTTTAGGAGTAGCAACGTAATTGTGATTGACTTGAGTTTAATATAATGTCGCTTGATTTTCGTGGGCGCAGGTCCAGTACCGTCAGGTGGATTAAATCTTCGATTGCTAAAGAATTTGAGCTTTGTTGCAGACAAAATCATATTTTTCTATACCATATAGTTTAGTGTCTGTGCGTTAGTGGTACGATAGGTATAAATCCGATTGTCCCTGTAGTTCCGGGATCTGAAGAGGGCTGCGGTATCTCCTACCTGCGCAAGAGGCGACTAAAAGGGGCTTCTAGTGTTGCGAGCGGTAAGAGAGCAGCTCGAACCGTCCAACCAAGCGACTCCAAGAAGGACGGTGGTATGTATGGCCGCATACCGTCGCAAAGACCCGATGCTAAGATGGCCCAGCCAATGCAAATGCAATTTATGCCATCAGCCTTAAGGAAATGCAGGGAAATTAATCACAGTACAAAATTGAAATGTAACATAATAAATACGCGAAAAAGACACAGAAAGAAAGAGAGACAAAAAACACAAGACAAATGATTCCTTTTTCATAAATATTTTTTTTAAAAGACGACGCGCGCTTTTTAGTATATAAGTCCTGTGTTGCGGGGGACTTAACAAACATACAAGTAACGGACACAAAGTACACCCAGACTAAGACAATGATTTGTAAATCACACAAAGAATTGTCCTTTGTGGGGATCGAACCCACAACACTCGATCCGTGGGCAGTTGCATGGTGACAATTAAACCACTCGACCAACCGTGCATTCAGAGTATAAAAACGATTATTGTATTGTAACATTATTTTCTCTTTCTACGGTTTCATTATGGTCTGATCTTAAAAGTTCTTTGAATCAATATCGTAAAAGTGACCTGAAGTTATATTATCGCTAGATATGATATATTTGGTACGTCACCCTTTTTATTTTCAGTAATATTATTCAGAATTTAAAGCAGAACGAATCAAATCATTGGTGGCTTCAAAAAGTACTGTATTATTTACATTATTAAGCGTACTTATAGATTTCTATGACATGCCAACTAGAATGAAGTACGAATGTCTTATAAGATTTCTATTTATTCTTGCCTTAAAGGCTTCCAGGCTTTACCTACTTAGCAGGAAATAATTGAAGATTAACTTTTACTACAATAGTAGCGAAACCAAATGTCTATTTGGAATTAGTTTTATATACATTGAGTACGAACCCAACCGCACCTCAGAGGGAACACGATTAATACATATTTATGAGTGTATATTTGTTGAACACATGCTGACTGTTGAAACGTATCTCGATGAGACATCTAGGCTTATTGTAAGTATGAATGACGCACGCGGCCATAATTTCACGATGCATTTGAAATTATTTAACTTAAAGGCATTTTAGAGCTTTAATAAACCTTTATATAGCGACTGAATTTCAATACACGTAAACGAATTTAATTGTTGTCCTTTAAACTTGAATCAATTCGTCGCAAACAATTTTTATCCGAATTGTATCCAGTCATAAAATTCATGAAATCGTCCACCAGAAAACGTGGGGGATCGCATTAAATGCGGTTTGCTGCTTAAAGACAAACTATTAACATAAGCGTTGATCGCGTATAACCTTGCGAGCCGCGATGTCGACCCAGATACGTGACAACAACGTGAACGTAAACTGTCAAACAAAAAAATCTATAAAACAGTAATTTAAGATCGGTTATCAAGACACAAAAAGAAGAGGTTCTTCTACTCTTTAATTCAATGTAAAAATAGTAAAAAGAACCGCTTCGTAAAGTAAAAGAAAGAAACGTAAAATAAAAAAAATAAAACTAGCTACCTTCCAGAACTTAATGAAGTAAGGCAGGCACGTCGACATGACGAACAGACAGTACAAGAGAGCATAGCCGAGGAAAAGCATGAAGAACTTGTAGTTGTGGAAGCAGACACAGTTGTTGACCCACGGGCAGTGGTGGTCCATTTTGAGGACGCACCGAGAGCATATGCTGCAGTGGTGGGCCCGGTCGGGCTTCACGAGGACACATCGGTTGCAATAACGCACCGAACCCGACATTGTCCTGGAATAAAGTTGTATTATTTTTAACTGCGAACGAGAATGCGTTTTATTTTATCTTTTCCTAGGTTCACAAGCAGGCAGTCCACCTGATGGTAAGTGATTACTGCCGCCGATAGAAACCATCAAGCGACTTCAGAATAAGCATTCTATTTTAAGTCAATTATAGGTGAGTTGCTAGTTCCGAGAACTAGGATGCCTCATATGAAAGTCAGCCCTCAACCACACCCTTCCACCGAAACGCAAGAACTCCTTCACGCTAGAAATAGATGTGGCGGTCGTACCTCAGAGGGACAACTACACTGTTTCTACCCCCAGCTAGAAACAGTGATGGTAAGTGGTCACCCCCGCCCATGGTCTTTAATTAACTCCAACATGGGTTCTCTCTGTTGACGGTTACAGATGCATTACAACTCATGATGACTCTAGACCAACGATTTCATATGATGTAATTTTTCAATTATTATCAAGTATAATCAAATTCTAAAACGCTCATAACTTAAGGTTTTACAGTGACGGAAATATTGTTGAAGAAATCTACATGCTACTTTTCTAAAAAAAATAATATCAAAGGTGCGAGAAGACTAACAATTCGCACTTGACCTGGATGGTGAACTAAGGCCAGCATTAAGGTAGTAATAAAATACTTTACTGTTTTGTCTACAACACAACTCTATTAGTAGGACAATTTAAAATTAATAAGCAGTTTCACAGAATTTTTCGTAAACTAAGTCTAAAAGTTCTAAAACGTAAAGTGTAATCATGTTTACCAATATAATGTGATGTTTTGATGGATATGAGGTTAAATTTATTTTTAATTAAGAATGATATATATAACGGCTATTATCAACATCCGTATTATTAATATACTGAACAATATTATGTTTCTTGAGTGTCTTATCTAAAGCGTGAACCAATTTACCAGCATTTATTACATAGGTAGCAATTCATTAATAAGGATCAAAAGAGTATAATAATATTACGACTTTTAATGATATTTTTATTTCCTTTCATATAATTTTCTCAATTGTAGCTACTCAATAAAGTGAAACAACAAACCTTGTCAATACATTAATAGAATCGGCAAATTCCTCTAAAATTTCCTTTCGCGTTTGACTTTTAAACAATCGCGTGCTCAATTTTCTTATTGCTATTCGTAGTCTAGAATTGAGAAAATTATACTGTAGAGAATTTATATTGACCAACAACAAAACATAATCGTGTTTGACCATAAATGTATCAATATGTTTTTTTTTGTTTATAAGATTGAAGTAAGCTAGCGAGCAGTCAACCTGATGGTAAGTGGTCACTACCATCCATCAACATATATTAGCAACTCCATATAGAATGGGTATTCTTCCCGAACTCAATCACAGATTCGTTACTAAACCTAAGATGCCGCTGCACCTGCTGAAGAACTGCTGAGGTTCAATAAAAGAAATGGTCGATTGGTGTTGTTCAATTTCGATAGCTGGCGAATGAAGTTATCATTTGTGTTTTAGAGATCCAAAATTGCGTTATCATGTATAACTAGGAAAAAATTTAGGCTAAAGGCAAAATATTATGTGTGAGGATATGTTAGTGGTGTGTTTTAAATGTAATTATTACCATAACAATATGCAATAAGTTTTATTTCTGGCAAACTCCGTTACATAGCTGTTTAAAACTCCTCTTATTCTCTTAACGTGCATAGTTGCATAAAATAATTAGGTAAGTATATACTAACAATAATTACTCCTTCCTCATAAAATTCCTAAACATTCTTCAATAATAAAACTGCTACACAGTTATGTGACTGATAACATAATCCATATTTAGTTGAATATAAAGTAATTATAATGTACTACAGAATTTTAGGCAATATAAGGAAAATATTTTGAATTTTATCGAGTACTGTCCAGTTTTACTGTAGTTTACTGTAGTTATTTCTGCCTAATAACAGCAGTGCTATGCGCTGTTGTATTCTGGTCTAAAGGGTGTGGTAAGGGAGACATACTTTTCCGAGGCATTCCATCTTAGTCCTCAAAGGTAGCAATGCATCTGTAGCTAAACTTAGGTTAGGCATTGATCTTACGTAGGGTTGATTACAGATGTCCATGGGCAGCAGTAGCCACTTACCGCCAGGTGGACTGCATGCTCGTTTGCGCCTTCCATACTACAAAAAAAAAGTTATAACTGGGGACTCCAGGAAATTTTAACAAATTGTAGAATGTTATTGGCGAGTTAAATATGTATTCATGGAAGTAGAAGGGACTCTACATATAACCTTATGAAAAACGAATGCTGTAACCACTTACCACACAAACAGTTGCACCTACTGTATAAAAAAGTGGCATGATTCATTTTATTACATGATAAACGTACCTTGTCACTATGGGAAGGTCCTTAGCAAAATTCTCTAAGATTGTCCGCTGTGCATCCTCTGTGTCTGCACTTAGTAACTTTTCTAATTCAGCCTCTGGCAGTTTATACTGTAATAAAAGTTACTATAGTAATTTTTATGGTACAAAATGGTAGAATTTTGTTCTGTATCACATTTATAATGCAAAGATGGTAAAACCATTTCAGCTAGTCTAGTAGCACCATTGCCACATCCATTTTAACCTAAAAAAAATACAAGTACAGAGTACAGTAAGCACTGCCGAATTCTGGTTTGAAGGGTGCAGTAAGAGGCATAGTTAGCAGAGACACTCCAAATGAGTGCCCAGGGGTCACACATCTGTGGTCACACACCTCAGGTAGGATTCTTATCTTATCTAGGGTTGATCACAAGTGTCCATGGATGGGCAGTGGCCACTTACCAGCAGATTTGACTGATTGATGCAGGTTGACTTGAACTACTAATAATCATTTTTAGCTCTTAAGCATTAATATGCATGTAATAAAAAAACCATGTTTGTTATTTTTCATTATTTTAAATTTCACATGAGTGTATCACATACACACATTAAGACAATAAGATACATGGTGCATTGGCCAGTGGGTTTACTTTCAAATTCTTTAAATGGTAACGTAATACTTACACAGCCCACATATGGTTTCATTTTTTGCATACCAAGCATTATGGCAACAAAGAAAATTAAAATGAAAATTAAAACATGTTTTACATATTTGTAATGATTATCAAAAATTTACTATAATCTCAATCCTAGATAAGCTGTAAACCAGTACAGACAAATACTGGAATGATGTCAGGCATTGTTTAGGCAAGTGCCATAATAAATTTAGTAATGTAACGAGTGTATATAAATATCCTTTAATTACCTTTTCTGGAATTGGTTTAACATCCGCAAAAATAGTTCGCCAGTAAGACCACATAAACATTATAAGTAGAATGTGATACAAGATGAGGTAAACACATTTTAGTACCGTACTTTCAACTGTGACTGAAAAATAAGGCAATCCATATATTATTAAAGCAAATTTAACATTTTATTTCATTCCTAAACGCTTGATTACTTACAAATGCACAACTGTATAACGTAGGCATAGTAAGACCATGTTACAATACAGACTATTAACAACACTGGGAACCATTTAAATGCTCTCCAACACCACATATTGCAAGTTCTGCAACATACACAGTACCCCGGAGGTGACACCCTATTATTTTGCATGGATGAAGCCATTAATTATAATTTATTGTGAAAAATATCCATGTTACTCAAATCGAAACAAAATGAGTGACATGAATGAAATACTTGAAAGTTCAACTACAGTGTTTCCAAAGTGAAATATTAAACACTGAATGTTACCAACGCTTAAAAATCATTTTATTTATTATGTGAAGTTATTTTTATCAAAACAATTATTAAATTAACTTTATGTTTTTTTGCTAGATTTAAATGAAGTATCATAATCATACCATAAATATGACAATATTATATATATAACATAAACTATTAACAAATTTTGTCTTTTATTATACTAAACACACTAAACGACATATTGCTTGACGATAAGAAACAAATCAGAGCGTAATTTAAACATCATTAAATTTAGAAGATAATCTGGTTTAAATCGCTTACGTAACGCTTTAAACGTTTTTTTAATAAAAAAAAAGTTAAATCAATGATGTTGCTAGGTAGTCTTTGAAAATTTGAAGTGTCAAATAAATTATGTCAATTTGGGAGTTTGAGTTCTAAGCGTAGCGTCAAATTTTATTGTTTTTATATTTTCTAGATAACAACTACCTAATTCAATACAGGCCGAAATAGTTATATTAAAATTATGGAGGTGAAGGAGTGTAACGATCTAACTGAGGAAGTAAGTTTTTCAATATCTGCAATACGGTAAGAGAAAGTGGGTATTGATTGTTATTTACCTCGGCATGACGTGTTTCAGAATCAATTCATCGTCGACGATGTAAGTAACATTATAAAAGAAGCTATCGAAAATTCAATTGGTGGTACCGCTTATCAGCACAACAAAGTGAATCAATGGACGTCGGCTGTGGTAGAATCATGTTTGGGACAATTGACAAAGTTACAAAAACCTTATAAATACATAGGTATGTTTGCAATATAACTACAATACCGGCATGGTATTCGCTTGTTAAATGGTTCGTAGATTTCATCGATTTCAACGCAGAACTTTTTAGTTAATACATTTTAAGAGTTTAATTGTGAATCATTCTCTAAAAAAATCGTTTAAAAATTAACATAAGGAACCAAGCCTTGACAAATCATTATTTACTGTAGCAACACTGTTCATTCATCACATTCCATACCAAAATAACTGGTTTTGATGCAGCATTCAATTCAATTCAGCATTCAATTCTGATAAGCATGTTTTATTATTCCAGTAACTTGCACAATTATGCAGAAGAATGGCGCAGGACTACATACGGCATCTTCCTGTTTTTGGGACAACAACACCGATGGCTCCTGCACAGTTCGCTGGGAAAATAAAACTATGTACTGCATTGTATCTGTTTTTGGCCTTGGCATCTAACTAAAATCAGTAATTTAAATCAAAAATAATTACCAACATGTTGTGTTGCAACATAAACATTAAACAGCACATAACAAATTAGTCTTGACTCAATTATGTTTAAATTTATATTGCTTCAGTATAAAACTATTTATAATAGGTATTAAAAGTTATTGTGCAGTATTAGAATCGTAAAAATTTGAAAGCCTCCAGTGAAATTAAGCGGCCACATTAAAAGCTTGAAAGATAAAAAAACTTTATTTGTAATTAATAATTATGCTTATGTTATAACTTTCTTAAAATGATACATTCTCAATATATTATAGTTATGATAAAGTTTCTTGCACACTATAAATCTTAATTTAACCTTACTTGTCTATTGACAGACAGTAAGTTAAATAGTATTTACTTAATTTTAAGTAAGTAGGATATATTTTCGTACACAATAAATAATTATTTAAAGCCTATTGACTTTTATTGCATATTAGCTGAGCCCCGCGGTAATACCCGCATTTAAAAATGTAACTTGACATAGTTACACATAGCCGAAATTTTAGACCTTATACAATTTTAACATTATAACATTGGTTCAGGGAGTACTGATAGCAACTGACATAAGCGGCAATGACAGTGTCTGGGGGCGCGTAGAACGCGCGCGGTTTCTTAGGTTTTAATTTTCTGTACGGAACCCTAATTACATTTTTTTAAATAGAAGTAGTCTAACTTACGCCTTATGACATCAGCTATCCAACTGTGAAAGTTCAGTGAAAATCGGTCCAGCGGTTTCAGAGATTGCCTGGAACAAACAGATAGACAGACAAAATTTTTAGTAATTGATGTTTTGTTATCAGTGTCGTATATACTTCCATATGCATTTGGTAAAAAGTTGTTATTTCGGTATAACAAACAGACACTTCAATTTTATTTATACATACAGATTTCCTTTGGTTTGTAAGCTTTATTCTGGTTTATTGTGATTATGGCTTAACATTTTGTTACATTTCACTAAGAATTTAAATCACTGAGAAAATGCTGAAAAGCAAACAAAATTCAAATTACAATTTGTACTATTATTGTTTAATTGGTGTAAGAAACAAATTCTGTAATTAGTGTGAAAACAAAAAATAAATAATAAACCAGGTGGACCAATGCCCTGAGGAAGTTTTTTTTTTTTCATTTATTCAAAAAGTTTTACCAGTGGTTATAATAATAATTTTACAAATTCGACTTAACC
>DWTU01002896.1:0-10951 GCA_018251515.1 Cecropterus confusis
ATTTAATGTTACGGACTTATAATTTTAAACATTTTTTCACAACAAACAAACCCAAACAATCTTTTAGGACAAAAGTTTAAAAAAAATTATAATATATTTAATTATCCTTTATATGTTCATTTTCAAATGAACCTATCATTTACTGATAGCCTTCGACGGTGCACGATGCAAAACCGATATTTAGGTGACATTAATGTTTTAATACCAATAGCTCATATGCTAATACCTACAGATAAAGTACTTACATAAGCCTTTAACTACACTATACAGCTATCATTAGGATAATTAGCAATGTTTTACGGTAATACGAGCTGTAATGGCGGCGGCAGGTGGCATCCGAGTGAGAAAAGCCTGAAAGCCGTAACCGCGAAAGCGAAGGGCATGTAGCAAGTTGTATCGAAGGCCGCTGTGCGACCCTTTTCGTACAACTTGTAGCCTAATCTGTGGTTTCAATGTTTGTGACATTGATACTATCCCAAAATCGATATATACTCCCAAACAACGTTAACAATAGACTAGACTTTGGTTCGAGCTTCGGAATCTCACGGGTTGGGGATAAATTCTGGGACCACATCCGATACTTCGAAGTTATGTCATCCATGAGTCTTTTGAAGTCCGCTGCTAGAAATAGGCCTCCCTTAATGGGGGTTTTGGGAATAGTCACTGCAATCAGTAATATTAATGTTATATAAAAAGACACTGTTGACATAATCCAGGTGATGGGGATTTGTCCCCTTAGTCGCCTCCTATGACATCCACGAGACAAAAGAGTTATGCAATTCCTACAACACACAGCTCAAAGTTATGTACTAAAAATATATTAATAATTACATGCCTTAAAATCAAATAATAAGAAAACATAAGGATGAAACTACATCCTGACATGTTTTCCAAAAGTTCTCATGGGTAGGATATATAAAATTTACCAATTCGCTCTTAGCCAATTTGGTGAAAAATGGGTAATCCGTTTGAGAAAAGACTAGTCCAGTAATAGTACATTGATAAGTCATTTATAATAGTGAATCTGAAATAATACGTAGTTACTAAATAATACTCACGTCGGGTTACTGCAATGAAAAGTATTTATTCAATCCTAGACTCCTTAACCTCCTGTAATAATGGCATAAAAAAGAACATATATAAATATAAAGCTTTAATCATCACCAAAAATAAAGTTACTGAATAAAATGTAAGACAGTTAATAATTTAGGTAAGCTCAACTTACACCACAAAATACGAAATAAGCATGATTCAAAATCCATAATGTGAAATTAATAGATGCATATAACAATCAATGGCCATCAATCGTGTCTTCCTGCTCCAAAAACATTGCGTGGCAACGCAAGACCTAATTGGCAATTTAGTGCACAATGTAACTCACTTAAACCTTATTCCGTATTATTTCAATGAGTTCACTGACAATGGACGGCCGGGAGTAAGTCACGACTGACGAACCCTCAAGCGCCCACCTGTGCTCACAAAAATTGAGAATTATTAAGTGTATTTTTTCATAATAATTCGACACCATTACCCACTGCGTGATTTTCGGCTTCTTTGTGCATCTGGAATGCCAAGATTGTCAGTAACGAGAATATTTTACACGAAATTACAGGTTCGAATATGGTTTCGTTACCTCCTAATAAAGATTGAAAAGCAGACATTGATTGCAGGCTTATAGAGTACAACAGTTCATTATATTGTCTACGGTTTTGTGAACACGTGTAAATGCAACTATTTTTACTGTTTCGTGTTCGTTTGGTTTCGTGTTTCGAACACTTATGTGTTTGCGTTCGTAACTGACGTCGGAAACTGACGAGAACATAATTTAATTTACACAAGAATGGAGATTTTTCTTTTAAAGTAATAATTTGAACATTTTAAATAATGAACGCTTGAATGTTTAGAATAATTTTAGGTAATGTTGACTTGACTAGAAAATCATTTGTAATAAACCAGAGAATTAAGTATATTAAAATATTTTTAAATATTGCAATTAAGTAGCATCTTAATCAGTATGTCATTTCACACAATAATTAAAAAGCACATACATTACACGAAGGTGGTAGAACTCTTTGTGGTTCGACTCCGGAAGCACCCCCGCCACACTTATTTAATAATAACAGCAGTGTTATGTGCTGTTGTGTTCTGGTCTGAAGGGTGTGGTAAGTTAGACATACTATTAATAAACATTCCATCTTAGTCCTCAGGGGTAGCAACGCATCTATGGCTCACCTTATTTGAGACTTTAATCTTACCTAGGGTTGATTATTAGGGTTGGTTGATTATTAGATGTAATAGATTACAGATGTCCATGGGCGGCAGTAGACACTTACCATCAGATAGGCTGTACGCTCCATGCATTAAAAAACACTTATAAGTTTACATTTGTTCCTTCTAGTAATGAGATTACCCCTTAACATATATTTAGAAAAAGTTTTCAATTACTTATTGAAGTAATGACATAGTGAACAACATTTCTTTCTGTACAATTTTACAATAAAGTAATTCGATCAGGTATGTCTACAGCTTGTTCAGTGTGAGCTGGTGGGCGACTCTCTTCATCAGATATCAACAACTTCTTTTCTAATTTGATGACTTCACTTCTCACTAGGATGATAACGTAAAACTGCATCGCTGAGAAAATAATTACGGAATAATTACTATTAAGTACTTAATAATGGTTTCAAATGTTACAGCGTTCTGATTTAAGGAGCGGTCATGGACATCGGAAAAGGAGTGCTCCCCTCCTCCCCAGATTAAAAACCATGGAACTCTTGACGTTTGCTTTGCCAAACATTTACCAAACATTTACCATTATACATGGAATTCTTGACGTTTCGCTTTGCCAAACATTTACCTCGTCCATTCCGAAAAAAAATTATAATTCCGACACGACTCCTGTGTTACGATGAAACAGAAGAGGTAGATTGTACAGCCTAAATAATTCCTCGCAACACTCTAGTCCAAATCGTGAAGATGCCAATAGCCTGAAATGTAAAAGTATTACCTAAAGCAAGCAGCGCAACGATAACCTCGCTATACATTCTTCGAGACAGCAGAATGAAAGAAGGGACCATTGCCGCCAGCATCGTTGCCACTGCGTAGTAGTTATACAGTCGCAGCATTGATATATCTTTCTGAAATTAAAAGAAAATTCCCTGCTATTCTCATACACTCGCATATTAAAATCTTGTCGAGGTTACCATCAACGATACAACACACACTCACACAACGTTAATTATCGTACGCTACACGCACAAATACTTACAAATACTTAATACAAACTTTTTTTTTGGAGTTTAATATCAAAAAATCATTTTGTAGCTTTAGTTATTCAGTCTCAATTGTAGTATATGCGACTTGCAATATTTTTACTGTCATCTGACAAAAAGTACATACATACTAAGTCGGTGAAAAAAAATATCAAAAATGTAGGTATGTGGAAACCCACCCACGTTCAAATAGGCAGATATATCTCTGATCTATGTAAGGCAAAATATTTAATTGATATGTCATATTAATAACTGGTTTTTATCTAAAGTTATACAGCGAAAATTAAAATTCGCTATGTATGTATGTATCGACACTATCTACTATATTTTTCCTAAAACTACAAACGCTTGTTACTTTTATATACTTCCATTCTTTTTTTTTGTAAAAAATATTTTTATCTTATAAAATAGTTACTTTTTTATGAAATTGAAGTAGTAAACAAGTTTGCTTGTTCAATGGATAAGTGTTCATTGGCACCCAGGAACAATAGGACTACTGTAAACCACCATAAACAACAGTTTCTCCCTGGCACCGATCACAAATTCGTTGCCATTGTTGGGTCGATGATGGTTTTCTCGTATGTAAATAAGCTGCTGTTCACACCATTCCACAGGATTTTACTGCTGAACTGGTTTCAAAAAATTTTCTATATAACATGAGTATAATACATATACTATATGAAGTATTCCAACTTAATCTTCAACAGTATGGTGGCATCTATAATCAATAAAATCGTGTCAACAGCATCTACAGTTTCTAAAAGTTCCGTCTACACAAGATGCCCGATCAACAACCAAAGTACCTGATGGCCAGCAACAATGAGGAGTAAATTAAGTATCACTCCCATCCCTAGGATGCTGAACAACACTGTTGAGGTCATGATCTCCACCGAGGAGTCGGCCGTTATCGCTTGACGCTTGAGCTCCGTTGTGATAACCAACCATGCCACTGACAATATCGAAAGTAACTGTAACAATAACACATATAAACATTGTTGCATTATTGAACATTTCTCTCGCATATTATACTTTATGAATTTAAGGTTGACCTTATCCACTTGTTATTTAATAAACATTTGGTTTTGAAAACTGTTTGGATGATTTTTGAAAACAAAATGGATAACATAAATCAGAAATTCCTTATTCATTAATTAGGCACGCCATTCATACGATAAATAAGACATGCATTGATCAGTTAGGGCGAACCTTATGTTTACTGTTAATCTGAACTAATTTTGTAGCTACTTAAGTACCAAATGATTTAATTTAATTGTTAATATGGTTGGAATTGCCTATGTAACATTTAAACTACAAAAAAATTAAATCAATCAATCAAAAGTTTTGAAGGTGGTAGACCTCTTTGTGGTTCGACTCCGGGAGCACCACCGCCACACCTATTTCTGCCTAATAACAGCACTGTTATGCGCTATTGTGTTCTGGTCTAAAGGGTGTGGTAAGGAAGACATACTTTTTCGAGCCATTCCATCTCAGTCCTCAGGGGTAACGCATCTGTGGCTTCTGATCTTACCTGGGGTTGCTTACAGATGTCCATGGGCGGCAGTAGCCACTTACCACCAGGTGGGCTGCATGCTCATTTGCTGCTTCCGTGTTATAAAAAAAAATATCATAAAAACACTTTGAAATTTAATAGGTTAATAGTTCTTTACAAAATACTTATGACAAAATGAGATGCTAGGTCATCATAAAAGTTACGAGGGTAATTCGAATATACTTACAAAATTTAAGTAGGCAAATATTAATATCCCATGGCGTAGCGGGATGCAGAAACAACACTTATTTACGTCGGGCACCTTAACATGCATGTTTTATGTGTCGCAAAATAAATAATTTGTTTAGTCGTACACCGCGCACGAAGAATGCTTTATCAAAAATGAACGTTACCTACTCGTAAATCCGACCGCAACTTTGGAATCACAGTACGACAATCTGTTCATAAACAATTACAAATCAATTAAGGGTGTGCCTTTAGCAGTAATTCTGTAATAAACTTAACATAGCTCATATTTAGGTACGTTTCCTTATGTTAATGATACCAATGGATAAAAAATTAGGATTTTTAAAATTAGGCTGTGATTATCGTTCAAGTCAGTGTTTTATTTAAGTTACTTTTAGTGAATTGATCTCCCATCTAGTATAAAGGTAAATCCGTGATTTAATTTCTCCGCTTAAAAGTAGTTCGAACTAAAAAGAAATAAGTTCCTAAGAAGAGAAGACGGTAAAGCACTGAAGAAAGTCCAAATAAAGTCCGTTTAGTTGTTTCCAAGATAAAAAAATAAATAAAAAATGTTCCTCTTTACACATATGTACTCATATTAGAGTGTAGCGACCTCCCGCTACTCATCAACAGATTGTGCGACCGTATTCTGAATCACGCTATCGGAGTTTTCTCAACATCCTGCATATATACAAGTTCCGAACAGAGACTGTCGGAGCACGGCCGCTCCCCAGGCATGATTACCTAGCCTAATGGGAGAACTCCCTTTGCCAAAAGAGCATTACATATGTGACAAAAACATTTTAAGTCGAAAAAAATTGAAAAATTGACGAGGCGAGAGCAGAGCACTATCGAACGATGCGCGTTCGACGTACAGTAGGTACGTTTTTTATACTTAGTAATATATTTGTTCAGATGTTATTTCATATACCTACTTAATAAATAATGGCATAACATAAACACAAATATGTATCTACACTGTACTTATTAAAACCAACAGGTTTTTGCGTCTTATAATAATGACAACTGAATGTCAGTGCATCATAGTTCATTGATCTGTTAAACAAATATTTTAATGTGTAACTGGGAATATAAATTAAACACATACCTAATTATTATTATCTTTAACATAATATTATGCATGCAATGATCGTAATACTGTATTTATAGCTCCCAATAATATTACTATAATTAAAGTTAAGTAAATACTATATATTTTGCACATGGTGATCATCGAAGCTTATTACACGTGGTAACAGAATTCCATTATTGCATAATTTTATATTACAGAAGTAGCAAACAGGCACGCCATCGACGTGATGATAAGACACTAATGCCACACATAGACATCTTTAAAAGCAACCCCAGGTAGGATTAGAGTCCTACCTGACATCGACCACACATGCGTTGCTACCCCTAACTAAGTTGGAACTCCTCGTATTTATGTATCTGTGTGTATGTGAAAGATACCTAGCACCATCCGTGTGTGTGTTACACCCTCAAACCAAAACACAACATCCCTTGACACTGTTATTATTACAAAAAATAGGTAAGGCAGTGATGCCTTCGAAGTCTAACCTCCAAGTATTCTACCACTACTACCAATGAAGTATGGTGATAGACTCATACAGAGTAGGTACAAAATTAAAATACTATACTCCCTTTACGATACTACAATATACTCAACTAAAGTTCTTGACCATTATAGCCAAGATCTTTAATTCTTTCGTTTTCTTTTATTGTGTCCAACAGTTGTTTTTTCTTTTTACTGTAATATTTGCATTGTAATAGCCCTAGAACGCCTAAAGTAAAATAATTTATAATTAAACAATGTAGTTTTAGAGTAGCGGCCCCTTTCAGGACCCACAACTGTACACGAGTATCTTATCGCAAATGGGAGAGGCCTCGGCTTACTCCACCGGGAATATATAACAAATTATTGAATACAAGTTAAAAATTTACAAACATTTTAAATAGGAAACTTCACAGTAGAAATAAATAGTAGGTAGGTTGGTGAGCATAAAATAAGTTCCAAATCATTCGTGGGAATTTCACTCAGCCGCATGCAATCAAATAAAGTAATGAAGAGTCATTAAGATCATCATCAAGTGTCTCCTTAGCTAATTTATTTATTGAAAGTTATTGCATAATTGAGCCACCCACCGCACGACCCTCGGACTCATACCGATTATCCCCTCATTGTTTGTTTATTTTTCGTTCAATTACCATCTGGTTCCCGCCAAGTTTGTTACTGATTTGTTTGCCAATTTGCCTAACTAATAGATGATCATGTTTCGAAGGGGTTTAAAATGGAATTATAAACCTAACTTTACTACTCCTGTGGTCACTTTGCATGTATAGGTATAATATAAGAACGTAAAAAGTTCGTTTATTATGTAACTAGCTGACCCGGCAAACTTCGTAGCGCCTCCCAATTAAATGATGTGTCAAAGTTCGATAACTAAAAAATATATGAAAAAATACTGTAGTACATTATTTTGATCTATCTCGTAGGGTTTAGCCAGCGTTTGTTATGCAACCGCAGAAAATGTTTATTTAGGACATCGCATAGAAACCTCTAAAATTATCAGTGTCTCTCTATATTCTATACTATGCATCTATTATGCATATAAACTCCTTTTGAAATATTCTATCTATTAAGAAAAATCTCATTAAGATCCACAGCGGAGTTTTACAGATATAAGCATATATCGGGACAGACAGACAGCAAGAAGCAGCTCTGTTTTATACTATGTAGTGATGATGTTATGGTGTAATTGACGTTATGACTTTTTGCTATTAAAAATTTGCAGGCGTATAGTCTTGTATTGGTAACAATTTTGTTACATAGTAAACAATACCATATTGGAATGGATCAGAAGTACTTTAAGAAGTCACTTTATTTAAGAAATTTATCTCTTAAACTAAAATCAGTCATGACCGCCTGCTTCGAAAGATTTTCCATGCGCTGCAGGCTTATGCGTTTTATGAATTTCGACAAATTTTGCTACAAATTGCAGCGAAATTTCGTGGCGTTACAAGATAAAAACACAACAACATTCGTTTTTGTCGCTCTCGGGTTAGTGCATAATGTTTTATATAAATCGTAAAAAAACGCTTCCGCCCATTTCCAGGATTTAATCCTCACATATCTGCTTACATAATCCACGGGAATATAGGAAATCTTTAAATCTAAGCAGCACTCAAATGAATTTAGCATAAAAAATACAGTCGAATTGAGAACCTCCTAATTTATTTAAAGCCGGTTAAATATGGAGACAAATAGATAAAAACAGTCTACTTATTCCTTTGGAAGTCGGTTGTAATGAGTATTAATAAATTAGCTGTTGATTTAGTGTTCAAAGGTATAAATAAGAGTAGCAATGAATATTCGGCAACTATTCGTTATTCGGCCTATTCGGCAATATTTTCAAGTATTCGGTATTCGGCTGAATAGTACTCTACTATTCGATATTCGGCCGAATAGTTAAAACTGAAAATAAAAGATGATTTATGCAAGAAAAATATAATATAATAAGAAAAATATATAATGAGTATTTATCTATTTATTAAAGAAATCACAAATTCAGTAATTATTTAATAATTATAGTCTACTAGAGGCAAGTTAACGTGGATGAAAGCTTTCAATGTAAGCAGCCCATTGCGTTTATTTTCGTAGATAAGACCTGCCTCAGAAAAAAGTCTTTCACTATACGCACTACTACCGGGAGACGACAGATAAATCTTAGCAAACTTCGTGAGTATCGGGAACTGTTTTGCATTCTGAGACCACCACTTGTAAGGATCTGCCGTATGATCTAGGCGAACCATATTCAAATAAAATTCTATTGTACAAATACTCTCTTCCCGTCACCCTCGCAGGCGCCGCAATGAGACATGTCGCTGCGTGTTACGCGTGTTGCTCTCGCCGAATATTCGGCCCTTCGGCCAAGGATACGGGCGGATATTCGGTATTCGGCGAAATCACTATTCGTTGCATCTCTAGTATAAACCTTTGCCGCAGTGCTCCCAGATGCACTGTAATGACTACTGCATTGTAATTACTACTAAGTAGATGTACTGTATTTTCAACTTTTTTATGTATGCTGTAATGGTTTATTACAGTATACAGTAAAAATATTTTTTAGTCATCAAATTGCACAAGCCAAAATTTCCATTCAAAATTGTTTAAAATGTCATGTGTAAACTATAATTTTATAATCACGATCTGGGAAGCACTACACTGAACTGTAAGATTAAAAGTATTTTAATTAAAAGATAGTTTACGAATGTTTTATAAGTTTTCATACTTTTAAATTTAATAATGATAACTTATGTGAGTTAAATATTAACAATCAAAGTAACGTATAATTTAGGTTTTTCATTGTCTATGACACTATATGATGACTTAGTATATCTGTGGATTTTTTTACGTTTAACAGTGTAGTACTGTTGTGTAATCTGTAGACTTGGATTCGCTAGTTCTTGATTGTCTTGAGTAGATTACTAGAACCGAATTTGGTTGTATTAGTGCTTGTACGAACACACAATATTTAATTATTGCTTTAAACTGTAACACGCAACCAGAAGTTACTCAGGTAAGACGCAGTTTATTCATATGTGTCGTAAATAACATTGTTTCACTTTTGCAAATTTTGAGGTTAGATAAGGTATCACGCAATTTTCCAAACTGTTATTTGATATTAAAAACGAATAGGATCCATAAAATATTTTTAATAGTAACAATGTGTAAGGACAATTTTTATTATAAATGAAAATTTGCACAAACACTGACGTTTCTGAAAATGTAAAGCCAATGTAATAAGGTAATTTTTAGTTCTCTCTATTCTATTAGATATAACTTTGGTGATGGCAGAATTTATCAGGTCAGGTATCTGATGGCTCCAATGACCTCTTAACATCAAGCACACATGCTATGCTTCTGTTAACATATGAATAAAATTAAAAAATATTGAAAATATTACTTAGCTATTTATTTAAAATTTAAAAATGTTTTCGTTTTGAACTATTTGGGTATCAAAGACACAATATTATTTCAGAAATGGCGGCACAGCTGTTTAACCGGATCGGTCAAGTGGGCCTTGGGATGGCGTTAGTTGGTGGAGTTGTAAACTCTGCACTATACAATGGTTACTATTCAATTATTATCTTTTTAGTGGTTGAAAAAGTTCATGAAACCTATTTGTAGCTTGAAACAATACATGAGTTTTAGTTGAAGGGCATGGATGTCTACAGACTTAAATACGAGACAACCATCTGTACCAAGGGTCGGTAACAGGCGGACCGAAGGTCGGACCTCAGACCGCCTAATATTATCTAACTAGCTGCCCCGGCGAACATCGTAACGCCTCCAAATTAAATAATGTGTCAAAGTTCGATAACTATAAATATACGAAAAAATACTGTAGTACATTAATTTGATCTATCTCCTAGGGTTTAGCCAGCGTTTCCAATAAAAGTGAAAAAAATGGGTTTATTTACGACGACACATAGAACACACACATAGACCTCTAAAATTATCAGTGTCTCTCTGCTACATTACGCATGTATTATACATATAAACCTTTCTCTTGAAATACACTATCTACTAAAAAAAAATTCACTTTGAAATCCGTAACGTAGTTTTGAAGTTATAGGCATATATAGGGACAGACAGGCAGCGGGAAGTGACTTTGTTTTATACATTTCAAGAAAGAGCCATAATTGATATTCGTTTCCAGGTGCCATATTCCGGAGACCTAGTTTTTGGTCCTAAAATTGCAGACATACTAATTATCTAAATTTCAAGGCGGACCCATACTTAATTGAATTTTGCTCCATATTTGAACTTGCTTCGAGTTGGCACTACGTGGACCTTTTCTGGACTTTCCAACAATATCCAGACTCTACTTAAAACTACTTGCTGACCCTTGATCTATACCCT